>CM077216.1:30935366-30952866 GCA_039654625.1 Rhinogobio ventralis
GAACTGGACCACGGAGCAATGGAAGAAGGTGGCCTGGTCTGAGGAATCACGTGTTCTTTTACATCACGTGGATGGCCGGGTGCGTGTGCGTGGCTTACCTGGGGAACACATGGCACCAGGATGCACTATGGGAAGAAGGCAAGCCGGCAGAGGCAGTGGGATGCTTTGGGCAATGTTCTGCTGGGAAACCTTGGGTCCTGCCATCCATGTGGATGTTACTTTGACACGTACCACCTACCTAAGCATTGTTAAGACCATGTACAGCCTTTCATGGAAACGGTATTCCCTGGTGGCTGTGGCTCTTCCAGCAGGATAATGCTCCTGACACAAAGCACAAATGCTTCAGGAATGGTTTGAGGAGCACAACAACGAGTTTGAGGTGTTTACTTGGCCTCCAAATTCCCCAGATCTCAATCCAATCAAGCATCTGTGGGATGTGCTGAACAAACAAGTCCGATCCATGGAGGCCCCACCTCGCAACTTACAGGACTTAAAGGATCTGCTGCTAACATCTTGGTGGCAGATACCACAGCACACCTTCAGGGGTCTAGTGGAGTCCATGCCTCGACGGGTCAGCAAAAGGGGGACCAACACAATATTAGGGAATGTGGTCAATGTTATGCCTGGATAGATATATACACACACACAAATAAACATCACTGTAATAGCCCATTTTTGGAAATATGTGAAATAAAATCAATAATTCATACACAATGTAAGAAAAAAAGCACACAGCAATGAAAGGGTGAGATTGTAAACCAAGATCAAGATTGCAAAATAGACACACACACACAGAAAATTAGGAAATTAAGAATCTGTTAAATAAAATCATAAATCAAAAATAAAGGGGGAGACATTGTAACATATCTAATATGCAGAAGTCACACACTGTGTCTTGAACAGAAGATCAAAGGATGAGATTCTTCCCTAAACAAACAAAAGAAATCTAAACCTTGACAAAAAACAGTCTAAATATATATTCAAATACACAACCTAATAATAAAGCACCCCAAGCCCCTCTCAGAGAGCTGTACACGCCTCTAGTGGCCACCCCAGGGCATCACGTGTTCTCTCATTGCTCTCATAATCTGCCTTCAGAAGTCTCGTCCTAGTCTCTATTTTAACAATAATTGAAAAATGTTTTTTTCAATGGGAAAAAAATGGATCATAATTATTGCATAAATATTAATTAGTACCATAAAATTCTCTCAAAATACAAAATAAAAATATATTCAGTGTTTCCCCTACCATTGTTTTTCCCCCAGCTGCAGGAACCGCCACCTGTCCGCTCGGCCCAGTGCGGCATCTTCACGGAAGCTGATAACAATTTAAATATTCAAGCGCACATAGACGAGAGTTTGGTACCCGCGCAGCAACACACACACGTCTCACAGCGCGCGATATATTCACACAGAATGACGTCAGAATGCCCGTCTTGTCGAGTAAACAGTCGGTTATGCCTTAAGTGAGCGTAAACGAACTCACCGGCAGCGTTTTTGTCATTTTCACAGGTTTCATGGCCCACAGGAAGTCTTGTGTGAATATCTGATCATGCACTATATCAGAAGAATATCTGTTCTTTCTTTAATCAACACTTGTTGCAAGTTTCATGAAAAAGCAACATTTTGAGCATAAAGCTGAGAAAAATCACATTTTCAAAACAGTATTATAACATGACTTAAAACACATTACAAAAATAAAACTATTTAAATAAATATTTTAACATTTTATAATTGTATTTAATATTTACATTTTCACAAGTTTACTCAAATGTTTTGTTAGTTTGTGCTTGAAAATAACTCACTATCCTTAATTAGTCCTGTTATTTTGCATTGTAGGCTTATTTTAGGCAGAAAGTGTGTGTATTTGTAATTGTTTAGGTTATTTTATAGTTCAGATGTGTGTAATCACTGCTTTTTGACTGAGCAACTTTTGGGGACAAAACAATCCCGCACCCTGTTATAAAGCACATGCAGACAGTATTACTTTAATTTAACATGAATAGTTAGTATGTTGCTACTTTGAAAGCGATAACGATGCGTCTGTTGATATTTGACGCTAATGGCGGTTACTCAGTAGCGGCGCGCGCGCGGCCGTAGAGTCAGCGTATCTCACAGCGCCATCTGCTGGTGAAAATAATCTGCTCTGTAACAGCCGCTGCTGTGTGTTGGTTGGGCGTGTTGCTTTTGAACGAGCTGGCCGGGACATTTCCGGGGACAGAACACCGAAAACCGGGAGTGTCCCCGGAATACAGGGACGTCTGGTCACCCTAATGCATCTGCTTATATGAGATGGCTCGTTTCTGCTTCTTCTTCGCCTGTTTTGATCAGGAGATTCTGCACTCGTTCAGGAGATGTGTAGTAGCGCCCCCTAGCGTATAACAGGAAAACAATCACTTTTAATAAGGGTTAATCTATATTGCATTTTAGGGGTCCGGTCACTTTTGACCGTGAAGACCACGAGTGTGACCACCAGATGAGGAGCAGTATCTGTATAACTGACCATAGATATGATCCTATAAATGAACCCTGTCCACCTGATCCGCTGCACACGGGCTGACTCCAGGTCACGGACACATCCATGACTCGCTCACATCTCACATACTAACTGTGTGTTAGGTGTGTCTGAACTACTGTCAGTGCTCACCTTCTCTCTTCAGCCACTTCACGATGTTTCCCTCCTCCATGGTGGGCGAGAGCGCGGGCATCTGCACCTGCACAGGAGCGACCCCTGCTGGACACACACACACACACATCACTGAGAGGAGTCAGTGTCATAGAGACGGATGCTGCGCTTCTGTTTTCACACACACTGGAGGATGAAATATGACCCAGGTTTGACAGGCATAAAGCACATGATCAATCGCACGCTTCTGCAATAAAGCAAACACTGACCAATGTCTCAATCATCTGATTAATGTCCAAACCTCACCACATGATCAGAATGAGGCGAGAGATTAATACACGCTGTGTGTTTGTGTGCTCAGAATCATTTATTACATTTAGATTCAGTCACAGAAATATCATTACACTCAAATCAGTGGGTATGAATTACCTGAGGTGAACCTGTGATGGTTTTTGTGCTCTAAATCTTAGCTTTGCACATTTCTATTTGTCAACAAGTGAAACTCATTACTATGAGATCATTGTACTGTAACACACAGTAATACCCGCACTGGAGAAGTGTTGTTGTGATGGATATTAATGAATAATCTCACTGCTGTCCTTCTGACACTCACCACACACGCACGGAGACCGGAACAAGTGTCTGAACGCGCTTCCGGCCCAGCCCGCGCTCCGCTGGGGTCTAATCTGCGCGATTACTCTATTCTGAGTCGTTAATGTGCTCTGTGTTATTAGTCTGAGAGCGACGAGAAGGCCCCTGCGCCCGAGTCTCATGGAGGCCGCCATCACTGTGCCCTTCTTCCTCAGACTGACAGCAGCGTCTCTCTCTCTCTCTCTCTCTCTCTCTCTCTCGGCGGAGCGGAGCGGAGCGGCGCCTGTGCGCCCCTGCCGGACTGGAGGAGAAACACACACACTCTGAATTCACATTATTGCAGTTGTACTGTCAGTACAGTATAGAGAATTGTGTTAAATTCATGTTAATCAAAATAACCCCCTCCCTCCATTCTCTTCTCTAATGACGTGTGTATTGGATACATTCAGCATTTTAGCTAAATGAAAGAAACAGGAAGATTAGAAATAACAAGGAAATGAGGATATGCTGAAATGTGGCAGTACAAGGTAATAGATACTTAAAACAAACAAACAAACAAAAATAAACTTTATTCAACTGTGTCCGTCTCCTACGCAACAGTGCAGCGCTTCTGAGTTCTACGGCAGAATGCCGGCTCATTATTGGCCGATGCTGATCACATGAGCACCACGACGCATGCGTGTGATGCTGACGCAGGAGCTGTTGGTTACAATAGTTATTTTTGTTTGTTTTTGCGCATTAAAAGTATTCTCGTCGTTTCATGACATTAAGGTTGATCCACTGGAGTCACATGGACTGTTTTAACCATGTCTTTACTTTCTGGCCCTTGAAAGTGTTCATTAAACTGCTGTCTATGGAGGGGTCAGAGCGCTCTGGGACTTCATCAGAAATATCTTCATTAGTGTCTGAAGATGAGCGAAGGCCTGACGGGTTTGTCATGAGGAATTAATGACAGGATTTACACTTTTGGGTGAACTAACCCGTTTCCGACGGAGAAAACATCAGTTAACACCGTAACTCCAGAAGATGGCAGTAATGCGACATCCATCCAGCACAGTAGAAGAAGAAGAAGCGCGTGACGTGCTGATGACGCTGCGCAGCTGACCCCGGAAGAGAGAGAGAGAGAGAGCGCGCGGACACATAAACAAACACATCGAGCGGAAAATCATCTAATAAACAGTCATCGACACTAACATGGACGGTAGGAACACCTCGGCCGACGGCTGTCACACACACCGTATTGTTTCTGAATGTGTTAAACCGTGTCATGGTTATCGACTGATGATTGTTCGTCCTGATGTGTGTGATGTGTTCATTACTGGTGTAAATAGGGCGTGTCATGTTCTGATGATGATTGTGTGTTTCTCTCACACAGACACACTCTTCCAGCTGAAGGTGAGTGTATATATATATAGATGTGTGTGTGTGTGTGATGAAGGCTGACCTCTGACTGTGCTCTTCTTCATCAGTTCACCTCTAAGCAGTTGGAGCGACTGGCTAAAAAGGCAGAGAAAGACTCCAAATCCGAGCAGGCTAAAGTCAAGAAGGTACGGCGCGTGACGTCACTGACCCGGCGCATGTGATGTCACCGTGACGTCACTACCGCGTGATCGTCATTACATTCTCTACCGCAAGAACCGCACTGTTTAGCACTTATACATGTACTGTGATGCTGTTGTTATTTAATCGAGTTCTGTAGGGGAGTGTGAGCATCTCTAAGCGTGTGTGTGTTTGTCTCCAGGCTCTCCAGCAGAAGAATGTGGAGTGTGCGCGAGTCTACGCCGAGAACGCCATCCGCAAGAAGAACGAGGGCTTGAACTGGCTGCGTATGGCGTCTTGCGTCGACGCCGTGGCCTCCAAAGTCCAGACGGCCGTCACTATGAAGGGGGTGAGGCGGACATTACATCACTATTACTGATGACGTAACAGGGCTCCAGACTGAGACCTAATGCTGGCAACTCATTTGAGCTGCTAAGAGCAATAATAGACAGCGCAGTGCAAGCTCACACACGGGCCGATCTCGAACACGTGACACCGTTACTACACAGCGCTGGAGATCCAGTGAGAAAGAGTTTGAGTTCAGCACAGAATTAACAACATCGAGATCTAGTGGAAGCGTTCGGCGCAGAATTCTGTTATAAACCACAGATATCACATGATTTACTGTAGTGACGCCACATGATTTACTGCAGTCACACCACATGATTTACTGTAGTGACACCACATGATTTACTGTAGTCACACCACATGATTTACTGTAGTCACATCACATGATTTACTGTAGTGACACCACATGATTTACTGTAGCGACACCACATGATTTACTGTAGTCACACCACATGATTTACTGTAGTCACACCACATGATTTACTGTAGTGACACCACATGATTTACTGTAGCGACACCACATGATTTACTGTAGCAACACCACATGATTTACTGTAGTGACACCACATGATTTACTGTAGTGACGCCACATGATTTACTGTAGTCACGCCACATGATTTACTGTAGTGACGCCACATGATTTACTGTAGCGACGCCACATGATTTACTGTAGCGACGCCACATGATTTACTGTAGCGACGCCACATGATTTACTGTAGCGACGCCACATGATTTACTGTAGCGACGCCACATGATTTACTGTAGCGACGCCACATGATTTACTGTAGCGACGCCACATGATTTACTGTAGCGACGCCACATGATTTACTGTAGTGACCACATGATTTACTGTAGTGACACCACATGATTTACTGCAGTGACGCCACATGATTTACTGCAGTGACGCCACATGATTTACTGTAGTCACACCACATGATTTACTGTAGTGACACCACATGATTTACTGTAGTGACGCCACATGATTTACTGTAGTGACGCCACATGATTTACTGTAGTGACGCCACATGATTTACTGCAGTGACGCCACATGATTTACTGTAGTGACACCACATGATTTACTGTAGTGACGCCACATGATTTACTGTAGTCACACCACATGATTTACTGTAGTGACCACATGATTTACTGTAGTGACGCCACATGATTTACTGCAGTGACGCCACATGATTTACTGTAGTCACACCACATGATTTACTGTAGTGACGCCACATGATTTACTGTAGTGACGCCACATGATTTACTGTAGTGACGCCACATGATTTACTGTAGTCACACCACATGATTTACTGTAGTGACCACATGATTTACTGTAGTGACCACATGATTTACTGTAGTGACACCACATGATTTACTGCAGTGACGCCACATGATTTACTGCAGTGACGCCACATGATTTACTGTAGTCACGCCACATGATTTACTGTAGTGACACCACATGATTTACTGTAGTGACGCCACATGATTTACTGTAGTGACGCCACATGATTTACTGTAGTGACGCCACATGATTTACTGCAGTGACGCCACATGATTTACTGTAGTGACACCACATGATTTACTGTAGTGACGCCACATGATTTACTGTAGTCACACCACATGATTTACTGTAGTGACCACATGATTTACTGTAGTGACACCACATGATTTACTGCAGTGACGCCACATGATTTACTGCAGTGACGCCACATGATTTACTGTAGTCACACCACATGATTTACTGTAGTGACGCCACATGATTTACTGTAGTGACGCCACATGATTTACTGTAGTCACGCCACATGATTTACTGTAGTGACCACATGATTTACTGTAGTGACACCACATGATTTACTGTAGCGACACCACATGATTTACTGTAGCGACACCACATGATTTACTGTAGTGACACCACATGATTTACTGTAGTGACACCACATGATTTACTGTAGTGACACCACATGATTTACTGTAGCCACACCACATGATTTACTGTAGTGACCACATGATTTACTGTAGTGACACCACATGATTTACTGTAGCCACACCACATGATTTACTGTAGTGACCACATGATTTACTGTAGTGACACCACATGATTTACTGTAGTGACACCACATGATTTACTGTAGTGACACCACATGATTTACTGTAGTGACACCACATGATTTACTGTAGTCACACCACATGATTTACTGTAGTGACCACATGATTTACTGTAGCGACACCACATGATTTACTGTAGCGACACCACATGATTTACTGTAGTGACACCACATGATTTACTGCAGTCACACCACATGATTTACTGCAGTCACACCACATGATTTACTGTAGTCACGCCACATGATTTACTGTAGTGACGCCACATGATTTACTGTAGTCACACCACATGATTTACTGTAGTCACGCCACATGATTTACTGTAGTGACACCACATGATTTACTGTAGTGACGCCACATGATTTACTGTAGTCACACCACATGATTTACTGCAGTCACACCACATGATTTACTGCAGTCACACCACATGATTTACTGTAGTCACACCACATGATTTACTGTAGTGACACCACATGATTTACTGTAGTCACACCACATGATTTACTGTAGTCACACCACATGATTTACTGTAGTGACGCCACATGATTTACTGTAGTGACGCCACATGATTTACTGTAGTGACGCCACATGATTTACTGTAGTGACGCCACATGATTTACTGTAGTCACGCCACATGATTTACTGTAGTCACACCACATGATTTACTGTAGTCACACCACATGATTTACTGTAGTCACACCACATGATTTACTGTAGTGACACCACATGATTTACTGTAGTGACACCACATGATTTACTGTAGTCACACCACATGATTTACTGTAGTCACACCACATGATTTACTGTAGTCACACCACATGATTTACTGTAGTGACGCCACATGATTTACTGTAGTGACGCCACATGATTTACTGTAGTGACGCCACATGATTTACTGTAGTGACGCCACATGATTTACTGTAGTGACGCCACATGATTTACTGTAGTCACGCCACATGATTTACTGTAGTCACGCCACATGATTTACTGTAGTGACACCACATGATTTACTGTAGTGACACCACATGATTTACTGTAGTCACACCACATGATTTACTGTAGTGACACCACATGATTTACTGTAGTGACACCACATGATTTACTGTAGTGACACCACATGATTTACTGTAGTCACACCACATGATTTACTGTAGTGACACCACATGATTTACTGTAGTCACACCACATGATTTACTGTAGTCACACCACATGATTTACTGTAGTCACACCACATGATTTACTGTAGTGACACCACATGATTTACTGTAGTGACACCACATGATTTACTGTAGTGACACCACATGATTTACTGTAGTCACGCCACATGATTTACTGTAGTGACGCCACATGATTTACTGTAGTCACTCCACATGATTTACTGTAGTAACACCACATGATTTACTGTAGTCACACCACATGATTTACTGTAGTCACACCACATGATTTACTGTAGTCACACCACATGATTTACTGTAGTCACACCACATGATTTACTGTAGTCACACCACATGATTTACTGTAGTGACACCACATGATTTACTGTAGTCACACCACATGATTTACTGTAGTGACGCCACATGATTTACTGTAATTTAACAATAATTGAAAAATGTTTTTTTCAATGGGAAAAAAATGGATCATAATTATTGCATAAATATTAATTAGTACCATAAAATTCTCTCAAAATACAAAATAAAAATATATTCAGTGTTTCCCCTACCATTGTTTTTCCCCCAGCTGCAGGAACCGCCACCTGTCCGCTCGGCCCAGTGCGGCATCTTCACGGAAGCTGATAACAATTTAAATATTCAAGCGCACATAGACGAGAGTTTGGTACCCGCGCAGCAACACACACACGTCTCACAGCGCGCGATATATTCACACAGAATGACGTCAGAATGCCCGTCTTGTCGAGTAAACAGTCGGTTATGCCTTAAGTGAGCGTAAACGAACTCACCGGCAGCGTTTTTGTCATTTTCACAGGTTTCATGGCCCACAGGAAGTCTTGTGTGAATATCTGATCATGCACTATATCAGAAGAATATCTGTTCTTTCTTTAATCAACACTTGTTGCAAGTTTCATGAAAAAGCAACATTTTGAGCATAAAGCTGAGAAAAATCACATTTTCAAAACAGTATTATAACATGACTTAAAACACATTACAAAAATAAAACTATTTAAATAAATATTTTAACATTTTATAATTGTATTTAATATTTACATTTTCACAAGTTTACTCAAATGTTTTGTTAGTTTGTGCTTGAAAATAACTCACTATCCTTAATTAGTCCTGTTATTTTGCATTGTAGGCTTATTTTAAGCAGAAAGTGTGTGTATTTGTAATTGTTTAGGTTATTTTATAGTTCAGATGTGTGTAATCACTGCTTTTTGACTGAGCAACTTTTGGGGACAAAACAATCCCGCACCCTGTTATAAAGCACATGCAGACAGTATTACTTTAATTTAACATGAATAGTTAGTATGTTGCTACTTTGAAAGCGATAACGATGCGTCTGTTGATATTTGACGCTAATGGCGGTTACTCAGTAGCGGCGCGCGCGCGGCCGTAGAGTCAGCGTATCTCACAGCGCCATCTGCTGGTGAAAATAATCACTGCACGATTGCTCTGTAACAGCCGCTGCTGTGTGTTGGTTGGGCGTGTTGCTTTTGAACGAGCTGGCCGGGACATTTCCGGGGACAGAACACCGAAAACCGGGAGTGTCCCCGGAATACAGGGACGTCTGGTCACCCTAATGCATCTGCTTATATGAGATGGCTCGTTTCTGCTTCTTCTTCGCCTGTTTTGATCAGGAGATTCTGCACTCGTTCAGGAGATGTGTAGTAGCGCCCCCTAGCGTATAACAGGAAAACAATCACTTTTAATAAGGGTTAATCTATATTGCATTTTAGGGGTCCGGTCACTTTTGACCGTGAAGACCACGAGTGTGACCACCAGATGAGGAGCAGTATCTGTATAACTGACCATAGATATGATCCTATAAATGAACCCTGTCCACCTGATCCGCTGCACACGGGCTGACTCCAGGTCACGGACACATCCATGACTCGCTCACATCTCACATACTAACTGTGTGTTAGGTGTGTCTGAACTACTGTCAGTGCTCACCTTCTCTCTTCAGCCACTTCACGATGTTTCCCTCCTCCATGGTGGGCGAGAGCGCGGGCATCTGCACCTGCACAGGAGCGACCCCTGCTGGACACACACACACACACATCACTGAGAGGAGTCAGTGTCATAGAGACGGATGCTGCGCTTCTGTTTTCACACACACTGGAGGATGAAATATGACCCAGGTTTGACAGGCATAAAGCACATGATCAATCGCACGCTTCTGCAATAAAGCAAACACTGACCAATGTCTCAATCATCTGATTAATGTCCAAACCTCACCACATGATCAGAATGAGGCGAGAGATTAATACACGCTGTGTGTTTGTGTGCTCAGAATCATTTATTACATTTAGATTCAGTCACAGAAATATCATTACACTCAAATCAGTGGGTATGAATTACCTGAGGTGAACCTGTGATGGTTTTTGTGCTCTAAATCTTAGCTTTGCACATTTCTATTTGTCAACAAGTGAAACTCATTACTATGAGATCATTGTACTGTAACACACAGTAATACCCGCACTGGAGAAGTGTTGTTGTGATGGATATTAATGAATAATCTCACTGCTGTCCTTCTGACACTCACCACACACGCACGGAGACCGGAACAAGTGTCTGAACGCGCTTCCGGCCCAGCCCGCGCTCCGCTGGGGTCTAATCTGCGCGATTACTCTATTCTGAGTCGTTAATGTGCTCTGTGTTATTAGTCTGAGAGCGACGAGAAGGCCCCTGCGCCCGAGTCTCATGGAGGCCGCCATCACTGTGCCCTTCTTCCTCAGACTGACAGCAGCGTCTCTCTCTCTCTCTCTCTCTCTCTCTCTCTCGGCGGAGCGGAGCGGAGCGGCGCCTGTGCGCCCCTGCCGGACTGGAGGAGAAACACACACACTCTGAATTCACATTATTGCAGTTGTACTGTCAGTACAGTATAGAGAATTGTGTTAAATTCATGTTAATCAAAATAACCCCCTCCCTCCATTCTCTTCTCTAATGACGTGTGTATTGGATACATTCAGCATTTTAGCTAAATGAAAGAAACAGGAAGATTAGAAATAACAAGGAAATGAGGATATGCTGAAATGTGGCAGTACAAGGTAATAGATACTTAAAACAAACAAACAAACAAAAATAAACTTTATTCAACTGTGTCCGTCTCCTACGCAACAGTGCAGCGCTTCTGAGTTCTACGGCAGAATGCCGGCTCATTATTGGCCGATGCTGATCACATGAGCACCACGACGCATGCGTGTGATGCTGACGCAGGAGCTGTTGGTTACAATAGTTATTTTTGTTTGTTTTTGCGCATTAAAAGTATTCTCGTCGTTTCATGACATTAAGGTTGATCCACTGGAGTCACATGGACTGTTTTAACCATGTCTTTACTTTCTGGCCCTTGAAAGTGTTCATTAAACTGCTGTCTATGGAGGGGTCAGAGCGCTCTGGGACTTCATCAGAAATATCTTCATTAGTGTCTGAAGATGAGCGAAGGCCTGACGGGTTTGTCATGAGGAATTAATGACAGGATTTACACTTTTGGGTGAACTAACCCGTTTCCGACGGAGAAAACATCAGTTAACACCGTAACTCCAGAAGATGGCAGTAATGCGACATCCATCCAGCACAGTAGAAGAAGAAGAAGCGCGTGACGTGCTGATGACGCTGCGCAGCTGACCCCGGAAGAGAGAGAGAGAGAGAGCGCGCGGACACATAAACAAACACATCGAGCGGAAAATCATCTAATAAACAGTCATCGACACTAACATGGACGGTAGGAACACCTCGGCCGACGGCTGTCACACACACCGTATTGTTTCTGAATGTGTTAAACCGTGTCATGGTTATCGACTGATGATTGTTCGTCCTGATGTGTGTGATGTGTTCATTACTGGTGTAAATAGGGCGTGTCATGTTCTGATGATGATTGTGTGTTTCTCTCACACAGACACACTCTTCCAGCTGAAGGTGAGTGTATATATATATAGATGTGTGTGTGTGTGTGATGAAGGCTGACCTCTGACTGTGCTCTTCTTCATCAGTTCACCTCTAAGCAGTTGGAGCGACTGGCTAAAAAGGCAGAGAAAGACTCCAAATCCGAGCAGGCTAAAGTCAAGAAGGTACGGCGCGTGACGTCACTGACCCGGCGCATGTGATGTCACCGTGACGTCACTACCGCGTGATCGTCATTACATTCTCTACCGCAAGAACCGCACTGTTTAGCACTTATACATGTACTGTGATGCTGTTGTTATTTAATCGAGTTCTGTAGGGGAGTGTGAGCATCTCTAAGCGTGTGTGTGTTTGTCTCCAGGCTCTCCAGCAGAAGAATGTGGAGTGTGCGCGAGTCTACGCCGAGAACGCCATCCGCAAGAAGAACGAGGGCTTGAACTGGCTGCGTATGGCGTCTCGCGTCGACGCCGTGGCCTCCAAAGTCCAGACGGCCGTCACTATGAAGGGGGTGAGGCGGACATTACATCACTATTACTGATGACGTAACAGGGCTCCAGACTGAGACCTAATGCTGGCAACTCATTTGAGCTGCTAAGAGCAATAATAGACAGCGCAGTGCAAGCTCACACACGGGCCGATCTCGAACACGTGACACCGTTACTACACAGCGCTGGAGATCCAGTGAGAAAGAGTTTGAGTTCAGCACAGAATTAACAACATCGAGATCTAGTGGAAGCGTTCGGCGCAGAATTCTGTTATAAACCACAGATATCAGATCAAACAGAGACCAGGAGAAACATTGAGCCATGAGCGAAGATCAGGGGTTTCAGTCACAAATCACCAACATTCACCATGATTTACTGTAGTGACCACATGATTTACTGTAGTGACCACATGATTTACTGTAGTCACGCCACATGATTTACTGTAGTCACACCACATGATTTACTGTAGTGACACCACATGATTTACTGTAGTCACGCCACATGATTTACTGTAGTGACACCACATGATTTACTGTAGTCACACCACATGATTTACTGTAGTCACACCACATGATTTACTGTAGTGACACCACATGATTTACTGTAGTGACACCACATGATTTACTGTAGTGACACCACATGATTTACTGTAGTCACACCACATGATTTACTGTAGCGACGCCACATGATTTACTGTAGTGACACCACATGATTTACTGTAGCGACACCACATGATTTACTGTAGCGACGCCACATGATTTACTGTAGTGACACCACATGATTTACTGTAGTCACGCCACATGATTTACTGTAGTGACACCACATGATTTACTGTAGTGACACCACATGATTTACTGTAGTCACACCACATGATTTACTGTAGCGACGCCACATGATTTACTGTAGCGACGCCACATGATTTACTGTAGTGACACCACATGATTTACTGCAGTGACGCCACATGATTTACTGTAGTGACACCACATGATTTACTGTAGTGACACCACATGATTTACTGTAGTGACGCCACATGATTTACTGTAGCGACGCCACATGATTTACTGTAGTCACGCCACATGATTTACTGTAGTGACACCACATGATTTACTGTAGTGACACCACATGATTTACTGTAGTCACGCCACATGATTTACTGTAGTGACACCACATGATTTACTGTAGTGACACCACATGATTTACTGTAGTCACACCACATGATTTACTGTAGTCACACCACATGATTTACTGTAGCGACACCACATGATTTACTGTAGTCACGCCACATGATTTACTGTAGTGACACCACATGATTTACTGTAGTGACACCACATGATTTACTGTAGTCACACCACATGATTTACTGTAGTCACACCACATGATTTACTGTAGTGACACCACATGATTTACTGTAGTCACACCACATGATTTACTGTAGCGACGCCACATGATTTACTGTAGTCACACCACATGATTTACTGTAGTGACACCACATGATTTACTGTAGTGACACCACATGATTTACTGTAGTCACACCACATGATTTACTGTAGTAACACATGATTTACTGTAGCCACGCCACATGATTTACTGTAGCGACGCCACATGATTTACTGTAGTCACACCACATGATTTACTGTAGTCACACCACATGATTTACTGTAGTCACACCACATGATTTACTGTAGTGACACCACATGATTTACTGTAGTGACACCACATGATTTACTGTAGTCACACCACATGATTTACTGTAGTCACACCACATGATTTACTGTAGTGACACCACATGATCTACTGTAGTCACGCCACATGATTTACTGTAGTCACGCCACATGATTTACTGTAGTCACACCACATGATTTACTGTAGTCACACCACATGATTTACTGTAGTCACACCACATGATTTACTGTAGTCACATCACATGATTTACTGTAGTCACACCACATGATTTACTGTAGTCACACCACATGATTTACTGTAGTCACACCACATGATTTACTGTAGTAACACCACATGATTTACTGTAGTCACACCACATGATTTACTGTAGTCACATCACATGATTTACTGTAGTGACGCCACATGATTTACTGTAGCGACACCACATGATTTACTGTAGCGACACCACATGATTTACTGTAGCGACACCACATGATTTACTGTAGCGACACCACATGATTTACTGTAGTGACGCCACATGATTTACTGTAGCGACACCACATGATTTACTGTAGTAACACCACATGATTTACTGTAGTCACACCACATGATTTACTGTAGCGACGCCACATGATTTACTGTAGTGACACCACATGATTTACTGTAGTGACACCACATGATTTACTGTAGTGACACCACATGATTTACTGTAGTGACACCACATGATTTACTGTAGTGACACCACATGATTTACTGTAGTCACACCACATGATTTACTGTAGCGACGCCACATGATTTACTGTAGTGACACCACATGATTTACTGTAGTGACACCACATGATTTACTGTAGTGACACCACATGATTTACTGCAGTCACACCACATGATTTACTGTAGTAACACCACATGATTTACTGTAGTCACACCACATGATTTACTGTAGCGACGCCACATGATTTACTGTAGTGACACCACATGATTTACTGTAGTGACACCACATGATTTACTGTAGTGACGCCACATGATTTACTGTAGTCACGCCACATGATTTACTGTAGTCACACCACATGATTTACTGTAGTGACACCACATGATTTACTGTAGCGACACCACATGATTTACTGTAGCGACACCACATGATTTACTGTAGTGACACCACATGATTTACTGTAGCGACGCCACATGATTTACTGTAGTGACGCCACATGATTTACTGTAGCGACACCACATGATTTACTGTAGTGACGCCACATGATTTACTGTAGTGACGCCACATGATTTACTGTAGCGACACCACATGATTTACTGTAGCGACACCACATGATTTACTGTAGCGACACCACATGATTTACTGTAGCGACACCACATGATTTACTGTAGTGACGCCACATGATTTACTGTAGCGACACCACATGATTTACTGTAGTAACACCACATGATTTACTGTAGTCACACCACATGATTTACTGTAGTCACATCACATGATTTACTGCAGTGACACCACATGATTCATCTCAGGGTTTGTACTTCCTTTTGAGAGTGAGATTCAAACACTTTTCAAGAGCTTCACACTTTCTCCAGCACTTCAAAGCTCTAAATATGATCCAATTTTAATGTTATTTTTAATGTGATGATTAAGGTGTAGGAAAACTAACACTTTGTGTCAAACCAGCACTTTTATTTTAAAAAGACATGAAATGCCCACAGTAACCAGTAGATGGCAGCAGAGGAGCACTTATTTATATATGGACAACAGTAGGAAGTCACAAAGTCTCATGAAACACAAAAACTTTTCTTCAGATTGTGACTGAATTACCCAGAAAGCAAGAGCTCCTTTTATCATCACTGGAGCTGTCGGTCAGTTCAGTGTGAGACTATAGAAGAACAATGCATTTAACAAACATGTAATATTATTAATAACTGCACTTAATAACAAAACAACGCAAAACAATATTAATCTTATGATTACATTAACTTTATGATGAATTTTCCTCCAGCTGGTGCCACTGCTCTCTGTAATGTTAGTCTGGAGTGTGTGTAAGCACATGACATCATCAGCGTGTTGACGTCCACAGGTGGCGAAGAACATGTCGCAGGTGACCAAAGCTCTGGACAAGGCTCTGAACTCCATGGACCTGCAGAAGGTGTCGGCCGTCATGGACAAGTTTGAGACGCAGGTGCAGAACCTGGACGTCCACACCTCGGTAAGTGTGTGTGTGTGGTCCTGCTGACCCATCTGAGACCCATGTGTGTGTGGTCCTGCTGACCCATCTGAGACCCGTGTGTGTGTGGTCCTGCTGACCCATCTGAGACCCGTGTGTGTGTGGTCCTGCTGATCCGTGCCAGTCACTGAGACCCGTGTGTGTGTGGTCCTGCTGACCCCTCTGAGCCCTGTGTGTGTGTGCAGGTGATGGAGGACTCGATGAGCTCGGCCACCACGCTGACCACGCCTCAGGAGCAAGTGGACCACCTGATCCTGCAGATCGCGGAGGAGAGCGGGCTGGAGGTGGAGGATCAGCTCAGTCAGCTGCCGGCCGGAGCCACGTCGCTGGGGGAGACGTCAGCGCGCGCACAGGACAGAGAAGACCAGCTGTCCAGACGGTACCGCCCACACACATCACAGTAATCCATATAGACTCCATCCATCCATCCATATATATCCATCCATCCATCCACATATATGTATCCATCCATCCATCCACATATATCTATCCATCCATCCATCCACATATATCTATCCATCCATCCATCCACATATATCTATCCATCCATCCATCCACATATATATATCTATCCATCCATCCATCCATCCACATATATCTATCCATCCATCCATCCACATATATCTATCCATCCATCCATCCACATATATCTAACCAATGAATCCATCCATATATATCCATCCATCAATCATATATATCTATCCATCCATCCATCCATCCACATATATCTATCCATCCATCCATCCACATATATCTATCCATCCATTCATATATATCTATCCATCCATCCATCCACATATATCTATCCATCCATCCATCCATATATATCTATCCATCCATCCATATCTAT
>CM077216.1:30955366-30990366 GCA_039654625.1 Rhinogobio ventralis
ATCCATCCATCCATCCATATATATCCATCCATCCATCCATCCATCTATATATCATCCATCCATCCATCCATCCATATATTATCCATCCTGTCTAGTCTCATTACAGTGAAATAAATTATTTCTGTAGTTTTATTACAATATATTTAGAACGCCAAGTGAACAAATTGAGAGGGCAATCCAAAATCAGTGTCAGAGAACAGGCAAAAAGGTCAAACGATCAGTGAGCACTCACAGCCTCTGAAACTCTTAACACACCAGACAGTCTGCTCTGAACACAAGGAGGAAGTGATGACGTGCTGTCAGAAGCCAATCAGACGACAGACTCAGAGATACTACACAACCCTATCACCCCACTCACTCTAGAACAGCCCATTCTCTACAAACACAGCTACTCAATCATCATCTGATGCCAGTATATGTTGGAGAGAAGCAGAAGATGTGTCCGTCGTCGGGGGAATGTGTGTGTGTGACTGATGTCCGTGTGTTTGTTGCAGGTTGGCGGCGCTACGTAACTGACGGCGTTCAGATCCTGCTCGGAGGACTTTATCAAAGGCTGATTTTTATAACACACACCACCTTATGATGAAAACAAGCCCTCTTCACTTCCTGTCTCTCCGTCATCAAACGGGACTGTTGCCTCAAACCTCTTCTTCTGGAGCAGTGGATCAGGAGCTGAGTCTCCACACACTGCCGTCCGTCTGTAGGGGATCTGCTGGGTTTCTCTCGTCTTTACTGTTGATTTAGGTTTGCATATTTATGCTCGTATGATTCTTGCTCATCACGCCACACAGAGCAGCACGTTACTTTCTCATGCCTTACGTACAGTAGGTGCTTCTCGCGTTCAGTGCCTCCGTCAGCCCACACACACACACACACACACACACACACACACTCGTACAGGAAACCCCTCTGTAAGCCGTGGTGTGTTTCCTCTGGGTTAGTTAGGTTTCTCCTCATGTCGTTCTGCCATCAGTGGATCTTATTTTGATGATAAAGTTATATTCCCTGAGCCGAATGCTCTCGGGCCGGACGACAGTCAGACAGAAGGAGCCGATTACAGCCACACAAGCCGGTGTTTGTGGGAGGAAGACATGACACACACAGCGTTTTATTTTGTGTAGTTCTTGATGCTGTGAATCTGTCAGGAGTGTGTTTTCCTCTTCACACACACACACGTTTTATTACCGTTACTGTACGTTTCATTGAACGCACACGCATAATAAACTTTCTGATCTTTCTTGTCTGAATGTTTGCTTGTTTTTTTTCATCAGTGAATACATTTGTGCACTTTTGTCTCTTCTGCATTTATCTGATCATAAATGCAGTGAGATATGACTCCAGTGTAAATCAGCTGTTCTCTATGTGAATATATAGTAAAGTGTGTTTTATTCCTGTGATCAAAGCTGAGTTTATCATCATTACTCCAGTCTTCAGTGTCACATGACCCTTCAGGAATCATTCAATATGATGATCAGGACACATTTATGATTATTATCAGTGTTGAAAAGGGTTCATATTTTGTGGAAACTACTTGTGAAGAGCACAACGTTTTAATGTGTTCTTGTTGGATAGAAGTATTAATTTCTTTCATAATCCCTGAACGGCAGTGCATATAATCTGATCTACACACAGATCTAGAATAATTCAAGTATAATCATGTAGTGGCGCCATTTTGATCTTTAAGACAATTAGTGCGTGATTTATAAACAATAATGATGTGGTTGCGCAATATTTGGTACATGAGTGTTAGAGTTCAGTAACGTGTAATAATAATAATATCAGTCGCTGACTGGATGTGAGAGCAGCCAATAACACACGCAGTTTGGGTTTTGTAGTGTGTCTGAAGTATCTCAGCCCTAGAGGAGTAATGTGGTGAGATTACAGAGAGTGTGTGAGGTTAGTCCACGCTCGGCTTCCATAGGCTCACGAGCCGGGGTGTTTCCTGAGTTTCTCAAGAGTGTTATTGGGTGGAAGGGAATATGTGTTCCCGTGGTTGTTCCTGCAGGGGGCGCTGCGCTGCTCAGCACATTCCTCATCTCAGTCTCATTCAGACGCACTGAAGGCATTTGTGTACTGGAATTATTATTGTTTAAATGCGCCTATTTTTAAGGCCTGGTACCTGATGCGTAGATGCAAATCCACGTCTGCAGCCTCAAATAAAGCGCCTCGACGTGTAATCGCCAGCCGCTGTGATTGGTCCATCCTAGCCGCGTTGAGTAAAGAAACGGGTGCCACGTGACCAACGCTCATCTGTTCCGCTTCAGTTAGTCTGGATAATAATTTATTCTGGCATAATTTGACGTTACAAACTCTAATAGACGCTGAATTTGGAAAATGCAGTGAAAATTAAAAACAAGAAAAATATTGCGCGCACTCATCGCTCATGACCAATCAGAGACGGCGTCCGCGCCACTAAACCCCGCCCACTTCGGAGCCAGATTTCCGTTTTACCGTTGCTCGCCTTTCTACAGGGAGTCGCCCGTAGTACCCGCTCGAGCTCATACCGGATTCACCCCACAGATGACGAGAGCAAAATAAAGCGAGTAAACATGATGAGAACACCCTCAGGACTGAGAAATATTAATCACCACACACCACACGGAAATAACAATAAGTGAGTTCCGCGGCGAGCCGTCATGAGATGACTGTGAACCGGATCTGTGAGGATTTAACGATGTTTTTTGAGGAGAGATATTCGCCGGTGACCGTTTGAGAGGCTTCCCGTGATGGTGGAGACATGAAGACAGCGCTCGTGTTGAGCTGTGTGTTGTTACTCGCTCGAGCGGAAGACCCGGAGCGGAAGCAGAGCCCGGTCCAGTACCTTCACATCGGCGACGGCTCCTCGCGCGAGTTCGAGTTCCCGCAGAACACGCGCGGCGTGATCGTGATCTCCAGCGGCTACCGCAGCTCCGGAGGCCGGAAGGGGCGCGAGAGCCTGAAGCAGACGGTCCGGGTGAGCTCTCTGGACCCGGACGTCATCTCCGTGCTCAACGTGACGGGCGGCGCGAGCAGCTACGTGATCAGCATCCGCTCGGGGGTCCCGGGAACAGCTCCGCTGCTCATCCAGCTGCTGGACCTGGACAGTGACTCGGAGCCGGTTCTCATTGAAGAGCGCAGCGATTACTCCATCAGGGTGGCGGGCGGCGGTGACCCGGCGGAGTCCGGTGGGCTGTCGCACTTCTCGGAGAACCCCATCCTGTTTGCGCTGCTGCCACTCATCTTCGTCAACAAGTGCGCGTTCGGCTGCAAGGTGGAGGTGGAGGTGCTGCTGGCGCTGCTGAAGAGGCCGGTGCCGCTCCTGCTGGGCGTGGCGGGTCAGTTCCTCGTCATGCCGCTGTACGCGTACGGGTTGTCGCGGCTGGCCTCGCTGCCCAAGGCGCTGGCGCTGGGCTTGGTCATCACCTGCTCTGCCCCGGGTGGAGGCGGCGGGTACCTGTACAGCCTCCTGCTGGGCGGAGACGTCACCCTGGCCATCAGCATGACCCTGGTCTCCACCGTCGTCGCCACCGCAGCCATGCCGCTGTCCTCAGCCTTCTACGGCTGGCTGCTGGGCGTCCACGCCGCGCTCCACGTGCCCTTCGTCAAGATCCTCGGCACGCTACTCTTCATCGCCATCCCCATCTCGCTGGGCATGCTGGTGAAGCTGCGCCTGCCCGCCGTCACCCGCGTCCTGCTCGCTCTCATCCGCCCCTTCAGCTTCGTGCTCATCGTGGGAGGGATCTTCATGGCCTACCAGATGGGCTCGTCCATCCTGGCCCACGTGCGCGCGCCCATCGTGCTGGCGGGCGTGACGGTGCCCGTGCTGGGGCTGCTGGTGGGGCTGGCGCTGGCGAGGCTGGCGGGGCTGGCGTCGCCGCAGAGGAGGACGGTCGGCATCGAGGTGGGCGTGCAGAACAGTCTCCTGGCGCTGGCCGTCATGCAGCTGTCGTTCCAGCGGGCCGAGGCCGACTACGCCTCGCAGGCGCCCTTCATCGTGGCCCTCAGCAGCACCACGGAGATGCTCCTGCTGGTGCTCGCCCACTTCGCCCGCCGCCGCCTGTGCCCGCCTGTGCCCGCCTGACCCCGCCGGGCGCTACTGTCTCAACCAAAGGCCTTCGCTCATCTCAGCCTTTCTAAATCAGATTTTAATCGTGTGTGCATTACAATGACAGATATTTTTCTAAGTGATTTTGCTGTTTGTTATTTTGTAACTCAAAAGATGGTTCGTTTGTACCCTGTTTACAGAAGATGTTGATTGTTGATGCGCAGTGTTGATTAAATGCTTTTCTCAGAGCACCTTGAGTTATGAATAATAGTTTGAAATGTGCCCCTGGAGCTCAACACCAGTCATAATCTCACGGGTGTGTCTGTGGCAATAGCCAACAACACAGTGTACGGGCCAAAATTACCCATTTTTCTTTTATGCCAATGTTCCATGACGATATTTGGTAAATGTCCTACCATAAATCTATCATAAAGCTATTATTAGTAGTAATATGCATTGCTAAGGACTTCATTTGGACAACTTTAAAGGAGATTTGCTCAATATTTAGATTGATTTGTTCTCATCCACTCAAAAGAAGAAGTTTGAGCTGTGAAAGTCAGTGGGGTCCAAAGGGTCAAGGGTTGCTGTAGATTGAACCACTGGATTATTTACACACGTTCTTTATATGTGATGGATTGGTGTATCTTCTGTTATGTTCCTCAGAAGCAAGACTGTGTGTGTGTGTGTGTGAAAGAGCGATCCCTTGATCTTTGCTCTATTGATCTGAGTCCAGGATTACGCCATCAGTCTTCAGTCTCTGAGTGATTAATGATGAGCAGGAAACATGCGTGTCAAACGCAAACACGTCTGTTTATTATAACAAGAGTGTTTTCTATAGCAGCATAAGTCATGAGGCTAATACAAACAGGTCCATTATGAGCTGGTGAAGTGAAGACTATAATGCACATGAATATTTCATCATGACTGGGTTTGACTATATAAACACAGTATGATAAACCGCTAGGACTAGTCTTACAAGTTAGTCCTCCAGCGTTATCTTTACACAACAGCAGAGATTGGCCTAGTTTGATAAGGAGAGGTACGTCTGACTGATAAACACTTATGCATCTGTCCATTTTCAAGACATTTTGGCCTTTGTGGCTTTTCATAAAGTGTTTATTTTTCACACTAGTGGAGAGAAAACATCCCAAACTCACTTTTATTGCACTTTCAATGACAGCACATGTATTTAAAGGCTTCTTTACACACTCCAATCTTTACAGTTTCATCCTGACTGACAGCATGTCCGGATTTATGTGATAAGAGGATACAAACCTTTGACTCTGATGTCCTAAAAGCCTGCCTTTATCCAGTGTTCAGATTTTTATTCAAGAAATGTATAAGAATTAGTGCATATTTAATTAGATAATGCCTCATTTGCATATTTAGACATGACATTTCAGAAAAATTGTAATACACACTTCTTAATGTAATCAATGGACTGGGGAAGTCTGGTGATCAGTTCGTTTTTTATGTAAGATAAATGTATTATCTATTATCTAAAAAAAACCTAATTAAATATGTAGATTATTGTAAATTATACTATTGAATATTCTGGTGGCACAGCGGTTACATTCTGTAATTGGTTTGACGCTCGCTCTGTGGCTCCTGTGATTGGCTGACGACAGAGGCGCCCTTAACGATTGGCTGCTGGCCGTTCACTCGGAGCCAATGAAAACACTCGCAGTTGCTGTCGATTGGTTGCTTGCGCTCTGTCAGCCAGTGACGCGCAGCGCGCGGGAGATGAGGAGCATGTGTGTGTGTGTGTGTGTGTTACCGGTGTAGTTTAATTCCGCCGGGATCATCGATCTGCTAGAGTTTGATTACCCAGCATGTTCAGCGCGACACCGGACGCGGAACAGCCCGCACGCTCCGCCACCATCACGGCCCTGCTCGGTGAGACTCAACCGTTACTGGAGAAACCCTTCACAGTCATTCTGAGGGGAACCGGAACAGCGACATTAAGACATGCTAAATCATATTTAAGAGATGAAAAGTCGGAGTATGATAAACTAAGTCAATTATTACATTAAAAAGTCAGAACTATGACATTAAAATACAAATTATGAATTAAGAAAGTCATTTACAAGATGAAATGATGTGAATACATTAAAAAGTCGAAAGTATGACCATGCCATATTTATGAGGTAAAAACTCAAATGTATGATATATTCATTACATTGAAAAGTCATAATTAAGAGATTAAGCAGTTGACATTTTGACATCAAAAGTCATGTTTTCTCATGTGACAAATGTGCTTTTGTATATTCCTGTATTTATTTACACACACACACACACTCGCATGTGAAGGGATTGTTCTGTTTGTGTAGCGCACAGATCTCTGAAGAGACGCAGAGATGATGAGAAGCGGCTTCAGGAGTCCAGTGTGAATCTGCTGACGAGACACCAGAACACATCAGAGCTGCTGCTGGAGATCAGCGTGAGTCTGAGACCGCACTGACACCAGCACTGACACGACGACACCAGCACTGACACCAGCACTGACACGACGACACCAGCACTGACACGACACCCGCACTGACACGACAACACCAGCACTGACCGCACTGACACGACAACACCAGCACTGACATGACACCAGCACTGACATGACACCAGCACTGACATGACACCAGCACTGACATGACACCAGCACTGACATGACACCAGCACTGACATTACACCAGCACTGACACGACGACACCAGCACTGACACGACGACACCAGCACTGACATGACAACAGCACTGACATGACACCCGCACTGACACCAGCACTGACACGACGACACCAGCACTGACACCAGCACTGACATGACGACACCAGCACTGACACGACGACACCAGCACTGACACGACGACACCAGCACTGACATGACACCAGCACTGACACGACAACACCAGCACTGACACGACAACACCAGCACTGACACGACACCCGCACTGACACGACAACACCAGCACTGACACGACAACCGCACTGACACGACAACACCAGCACTGACATGACACCCGCACTGACACGACGACACCAGCACTGACATGACACCAGCACTGACACGACAACACCAGCACTGACACGACGACACCAGCACTGACACCAGCACTGACACGACGACACCAGCACTGACACGACGACACCAGCACTGACACGACACCCGCACTGACACGACAACACCAGCACTGACCGCACTGACACGACAACACCAGCACTGACATGACACCAGCACTGACATGACACCAGCACTGACATGACACCAGCACTGACATGACACCAGCACTGACATGACACCAGCACTGACATGACACCAGCACTGACATGACACCAGCACTGACATGACACCAGCACTGACATGACACCAGCACTGACATGACACCAGCACTGACACGACGACACCAGCACTGACACGACGACACCAGCACTGACATGACAACAGCACTGACATGACACCCGCACTGACACCAGCACTGACACGACGACACCAGCACTGACACCAGCACTGACATGACGACACCAGCACTGACACGACGACACCAGCACTGACACGACGACACCAGCACTGACATGACACCAGCACTGACACGACAACACCAGCACTGACACGACAACACCAGCACTGACACGACACCCGCACTGACACGACAACACCAGCACTGACACGACAACCGCACTGACACGACAACACCAGCACTGACATGACACCCGCACTGACACGACGACACCAGCACTGACATGACACCAGCACTGACACGACAACACCAGCACTGACACGACAACACCAGCACTGACACGACACCCGCACTGACACGACAACACCCGCACTGACACGACGACACCAGCACTGACACGACGACACCAGCACTGACACGATGACACCAGCACTGACACGACAACACCAGCACTGACACGACAACACCAGCACTGACACGACAACACCAGCACTGACACGACAACACCAGCACTGACACGACACCCGCACTGACACGACAACACCAGCACTGACACGACAACCGCACTGACACGACAACACCCGCACTGACATGACACCCGCACTGACACGACGACACCCGCACTGACACGACGACACCAGCACTGACACGACGACACCAGCACTGACACGACGACACCAGCACTGACACGACAACACCAGCACTGACATGACACCAGCACTGACACGACACCCGCACTGACACGACGACACCAGCACTGACACGACACCCGCACTGACACGACGACACCAGCACTGACCCACCAGCACTGACACGACGACACCAGCACTGACCCACCAGCACTGACACGACAACACCAGCACTGACATGACACCAGCACTGACACGACACCCGCACTGACACGACGACACCAGCACTGACATGACACCAGCACTGACACGACGACACCAGCACTGACCCACCAAAACTGACACGACACCCGCACTGACACGACGACACCAGCACTGACACGACACCCGCACTGACCGCACTGACACGACAACACCAGCACTGACCGCACTGACACGACAACACCAGCACTGACCGCACTGACACGACAACACCAGCACTGACCGCACTGACACGACAACACCAGCACTGACCGCACTGACACGACAACACCAGCACTGACCGCACTGACACGACAACACCAGCACTGACCGCACTGACACGACAACACCAGCACTGACCGCACTGACACGACAACACCAGCACTGACCGCACTGACACGACAACACCAGCACTGACCGCACTGACACGACAACACCAGCACTGACCGCACTGACACGACAACACCAGCACTGACCGCACTGACACGACAACACCAGCACTGACATGACACCAGCACTGACATGACACCAGCACTGACATGACACCAGCACTGACATGACACCAGCACTGACATGACACCAGCACTGACATGACACCAGCACTGACATGACACCAGCACTGACATTACACCAGCACTGACACGACGACACCAGCACTGACACGACGACACCAGCACTGACATGACAACAGCACTGACATGACACCCGCACTGACACCAGCACTGACACGACGACACCAGCACTGACACCAGCACTGACATGACGACACCAGCACTGACACGACGACACCAGCACTGACACGACGACACCAGCACTGACATGACACCAGCACTGACACGACAACACCAGCACTGACACGACAACACCAGCACTGACACGACACCCGCACTGACACGACAACACCAGCACTGACACGACAACCGCACTGACACGACAACACCAGCACTGACATGACACCCGCACTGACACGACGACACCAGCACTGACATGACACCAGCACTGACACGACAACACCAGCACTGACACGACGACACCAGCACTGACACCAGCACTGACACGACGACACCAGCACTGACACGACGACACCAGCACTGACACGACACCCGCACTGACACGACAACACCAGCACTGACCGCACTGACACGACAACACCAGCACTGACATGACACCAGCACTGACATGACACCAGCACTGACATGACACCAGCACTGACATGACACCAGCACTGACATGACACCAGCACTGACATGACACCAGCACTGACATTACACCAGCACTGACACGACGACACCAGCACTGACACGACGACACCAGCACTGACATGACAACAGCACTGACATGACACCCGCACTGACACCAGCACTGACACGACGACACCAGCACTGACACCAGCACTGACATGACGACACCAGCACTGACACGACGACACCAGCACTGACACGACGACACCAGCACTGACATGACACCAGCACTGACACGACAACACCAGCACTGACACGACAACACCAGCACTGACACGACACCCGCACTGACACGACAACACCAGCACTGACACGACAACCGCACTGACACGACAACACCAGCACTGACATGACACCCGCACTGACACGACGACACCAGCACTGACATGACACCAGCACTGACACGACAACACCAGCACTGACACGACAACACCAGCACTGACACGACACCCGCACTGACACGACAACACCCGCACTGACACGACGACACCAGCACTGACACGACGACACCAGCACTGACACGACGACACCAGCACTGACACGACAACACCAGCACTGACACGACAACACCAGCACTGACACGACAACACCAGCACTGACACGACACCCGCACTGACACGACAACACCAGCACTGACACGACAACCGCACTGACACGACAACACCCGCACTGACATGACACCCGCACTGACACGACGACACCCGCACTGACACGACGACACCAGCACTGACACGACACCCGCACTGACACGACGACACCAGCACTGACACGACAACACCAGCACTGACATGACACCAGCACTGACACGACACCCGCACTGACACGACGACACCAGCACTGACACGACACCCGCACTGACACGACGACACCAGCACTGACCCACCAGCACTGACACGACGACACCAGCACTGACCCACCAGCACTGACACGACAACACCAGCACTGACATGACACCAGCACTGACACGACACCCGCACTGACACGACGACACCAGCACTGACATGACACCAGCACTGACACGACGACACCAGCACTGACCCACCAAAACTGATACGACACCCGCACTGACACGACGACACCAGCACTGACACGACACCCGCACTGACCGCACTGACACGACAACACCAGCACTGACCGCACTGACACGACAACACCAGCACTGACCGCACTGACACGACAACACCAGCACTGACCGCACTGACACGACAACACCAGCACTGACCGCACTGACACGACAACACCAGCACTGACCGCACTGACACGACAACACCAGCACTGACCGCACTGACACGACAACACCAGCACTGACCGCACTGACACGACAACACCAGCACTGACCGCACTGACACGACAACACCAGCACTGACCGCACTGACACGACAACACCAGCACTGACCGCACTGACACGACAACACCAGCACTGACCGCACTGACACGACAACACCAGCACTGACCGCACTGACACGACAACACCAGCACTGACCGCACTGACACGACAACACCAGCACTGACCGCACTGACACGACAACACCAGCACTGACCGCACTGACACGACAACACCAGCACTGACCGCACTGACACGACAACACCAGCACTGACCGCACTGACACGACAACACCAGCACTGACCGCACTGACACGACAACACCAGCACTGACCGCACTGACACGACAACACCAGCACTGACCGCACTGACACGACAACACCAGCACTGACCGCACTGACACGACAACACCAGCACTGACCGCACTGACACGACAACACCAGCACTGACCGCACTGACACGACAACACCAGCACTGACCGCACTGACACGACAACACCAGCACTGACCGCACTGACACGACAACACCAGCACTGACCGCACTGACACGACAACACCAGCACTGACCGCACTGACACGACAACACCAGCACTGACCGCACTGACACGACAACACCAGCACTGACCGCACTGACACGACAACACCAGCACTGACCGCACTGACACGACAACACCAGCACTGACCGCACTGACACGACAACACCAGCACTGACCGCACTGACACGACAACACCAGCACTGACCGCACTGACACGACAACACCAGCACTGACCGCACTGACACGACAACACCAGCACTGACCGCACTGACACGACAACACCAGCACTGACCGCACTGACACGACAACACCAGCACTGACCGCACTGACACGACAACACCAGCACTGACCGCACTGACACGACAACACCAGCACTGACCGCACTGACACGACAACACCAGCACTGACCGCACTGACACGACAACACCAGCACTGACCGCACTGACACGACAACACCAGCACTGACCGCACTGACACGACAACACCAGCACTGACCGCACTGACACGACAACACCAGCACTGACCGCACTGACACGACAACACCAGCACTGACCGCACTGACACGACAACACCAGCACTGACCGCACTGACACGACAACACCAGCACTGACCGCACTGACACGACAACACCAGCACTGACCGCACTGACACGACAACACCAGCACTGACCGCACTGACACGACAACACCAGCACTGACCGCACTGACACGACAACACCAGCACTGACCGCACTGACACGACAACACCAGCACTGACCGCACTGACACGACAACACCAGCACTGACCGCACTGACACGACAACACCAGCACTGACCGCACTGACACGACAACACCAGCACTGACCGCACTGACACGACAACACCAGCACTGACCGCACTGACACGACAACACCAGCACTGACCGCACTGACACGACAACACCAGCACTGACCGCACTGACACGACAACACCAGCACTGACCGCACTGACACGACAACACCAGCACTGACCGCACTGACACGACAACACCAGCACTGACCGCACTGACACGACAACACCAGCACTGACCGCACTGACACGACAACACCAGCACTGACCGCACTGACACGACAACACCAGCACTGACCGCACTGACACGACAACACCAGCACTGACCGCACTGACACGACAACACCAGCACTGACCGCACTGACACGACAACACCAGCACTGACCGCACTGACACGACAACACCAGCACTGACCGCACTGACACGACAACACCAGCACTGACCGCACTGACACGACAACACCAGCACTGACCGCACTGACACGACAACACCAGCACTGACCGCACTGACACGACAACACCAGCACTGACCGCACTGACACGACAACACCAGCACTGACCGCACTGACACGACAACACCAGCACTGACCGCACTGACACGACAACACCAGCACTGACCGCACTGACACGACAACACCAGCACTGACCGCACTGACACGACAACACCAGCACTGACCGCACTGACACGACAACACCAGCACTGACCGCACTGACACGACAACACCAGCACTGACCGCACTGACACGACAACACCAGCACTGACCGCACTGACACGACAACACCAGCACTGACCGCACTGACACGACAACACCAGCACTGACCGCACTGACACGACAACACCAGCACTGACCGCACTGACACGACAACACCAGCACTGACCGCACTGACACGACAACACCAGCACTGACCGCACTGACACGACAACACCAGCACTGACCGCACTGACACGACAACACCAGCACTGACCGCACTGACACGACAACACCAGCACTGACCGCACTGACACGACAACACCAGCACTGACCGCACTGACACGACAACACCAGCACTGACCGCACTGACACGACAACACCAGCACTGACCGCACTGACACGACAACACCAGCACTGACCGCACTGACACGACAACACCAGCACTGACCGCACTGACACGACAACACCAGCACTGACCGCACTGACACGACAACACCAGCACTGACCGCACTGACACGACAACACCAGCACTGACCGCACTGACACGACAACACCAGCACTGACCGCACTGACACGACAACACCAGCACTGACCGCACTGACACGACAACACCAGCACTGACCGCACTGACACGACAACACCAGCACTGACCGCACTGACACGACAACACCAGCACTGACCGCACTGACACGACAACACCAGCACTGACCGCACTGACACGACAACACCAGCACTGACCGCACTGACACGACAACACCAGCACTGACCGCACTGACACGACAACACCAGCACTGACCGCACTGACACGACAACACCAGCACTGACCGCACTGACACGACAACACCAGCACTGACCGCACTGACACGACAACACCAGCACTGACCGCACTGACACGACAACACCAGCACTGACCGCACTGACACGACAACACCAGCACTGACCGCACTGACACGACAACACCAGCACTGACCGCACTGACACGACAACACCAGCACTGACCGCACTGACACGACAACACCAGCACTGACCGCACTGACACGACAACACCAGCACTGACCGCACTGACACGACAACACCAGCACTGACCGCACTGACACGACAACACCAGCACTGACCGCACTGACACGACAACACCAGCACTGACCGCACTGACACGACAACACCAGCACTGACCGCACTGACACGACAACACCAGCACTGACCGCACTGACACGACAACACCAGCACTGACCGCACTGACACGACAACACCAGCACTGACCGCACTGACACGACAACACCAGCACTGACCGCACTGACACGACAACACCAGCACTGACCGCACTGACACGACAACACCAGCACTGACCGCACTGACACGACAACACCAGCACTGACCGCACTGACACGACAACACCAGCACTGACCGCACTGACACGACAACACCAGCACTGACCGCACTGACACGACAACACCAGCACTGACCGCACTGACACGACAACACCAGCACTGACCGCACTGACACGACAACACCAGCACTGACCGCACTGACACGACAACACCAGCACTGACCGCACTGACACGACAACACCAGCACTGACCGCACTGACACGACAACACCAGCACTGACCGCACTGACACGACAACACCAGCACTGACCGCACTGACACGACAACACCAGCACTGACACGACAACACCAGCACTGACCGCACTGACACGACAACACCAGCACTGACCGCACTGACACGACAACACCAGCACTGACACGACAACACCAGCACTGACACGACAACACCAGCACTGACACGACAACACCAGCACTGACACGACAACACCAGCACTGACCGCACTGACACGACAACACCAGCACTGACCGCACTGACACGACAACCCCAGCACTGACACGACAACACCAGCACTGACCGCACTGACACGACAACACCAGCACTGACACGACAACACCAGCACTGACCGCACTGACACGACAACACCAGCACTGACCGCACTGACACGACAACACCAGCACTGACACGACAACACCAGCACTGACACGACAACACCAGCACTGACACGACAACACCAGCACTGACACGACAACACCAGCACTGACCGCACTGACACGACAACACCAGCACTGACCGCACTGACACGACAACACCAGCACTGACCGCACTGACACGACAACACCAGCACTGACCGCACTGACACGACAACACCAGCACTGACCGCACTGACACGACAACACCAGCACTGACACGACAACACCAGCACTGACCGCACTGACACGACAACACCAGCACTGACACGACAACACCAGCACTGACCGCACTGACACGACAACACCAGCACTGACACGACAACACCAGCACTGACCGCACTGACACGACAACACCAGCACTGACACGACAACACCAGCACTGACCGCACTGACACGACAACACCAGCACTGACACGACAACACCAGCACTGACCGCACTGACACGACAACACCAGCACTGACACGACAACACCAGCACTGACCGCACTGACACGACAACACCAGCACTGACACGACAACACCAGCACTGACCGCACTGACACGACAACACCAGCACTGACACGACAACACCAGCACTGACCGCACTGACACGACAACACCAGCACTGACACGACAACACCAGCACTGACCGCACTGACACGACAACACCAGCACTGACACGACAACACCAGCACTGACCGCACTGACACGACAACACCAGCACTGACACGACAACACCAGCACTGACCGCACTGACACGACAACACCAGCACTGACACGACAACACCAGCACTGACCGCACTGACACGACAACACCAGCACTGACACGACAACACCAGCACTGACCGCACTGACACGACAACACCAGCACTGACACGACAACACCAGCACTGACCGCACTGACACGACAACACCAGCACTGACACGACAACACCAGCACTGACCGCACTGACACGACAACACCAGCACTGACACGACAACACCAGCACTGACCGCACTGACACGACAACACCAGCACTGACACGACAACACCAGCACTGACCGCACTGACACGACAACACCAGCACTGACACGACAACACCAGCACTGACACGACAACACCAGCACTGACCGCACTGACACGACAACACCAGCACTGACACGACAACACCAGCACTGACCGCACTGACACGACAACACCAGCACTGACACGACAACACCAGCACTGACACGACAACACCAGCACTGACCGCACTGACACGACAACACCAGCACTGACACGACAACACCAGCACTGACCGCACTGACACGACAACACCAGCACTGACACGACAACACCAGCACTGACACGACAACACCAGCACTGACCGCACTGACACGACAACACCAGCACTGACACGACAACACCAGCACTGACCGCACTGACACGACAACACCAGCACTGACACGACAACACCAGCACTGACACGACAACACCAGCACTGACCGCACTGACACGACAACACCAGCACTGACACGACAACACCAGCACTGACACGACAACACCAGCACTGACCGCACTGACACGACAACACCAGCACTGACACGACAACACCAGCACTGACCGCACTGACACGACAACACCAGCACTGACACGACAACACCAGCACTGACCGCACTGACACGACAACACCAGCACTGACACGACAACACCAGCACTGACCGCACTGACACGACAACACCAGCACTGACACGACAACACCAGCACTGACCGCACTGACACGACAACACCAGCACTGACACGACAACACCAGCACTGACCGCACTGACACGACAACACCAGCACTGACACGACAACACCAGCACTGACACGACAACACCAGCACTGACCGCACTGACACGACAACACCAGCACTGACCGCACTGACACGACAACACCAGCACTGACACGACAACACCAGCACTGACCGCACTGACACGACAACACCAGCACTGACACGACAACACCAGCACTGACACGACAACACCAGCACTGACCGCACTGACACGACAACACCAGCACTGACACGACAACACCAGCACTGACCGCACTGACACGACAACACCAGCACTGACACGACAACACCAGCACTGACCGCACTGACACGACAACACCAGCACTGACACGACAACACCAGCACTGACACGACAACACCAGCACTGACACGACAACACCAGCACTGACCGCACTGACACGACAACACCAGCACTGACCGCACTGACACGACAACACCAGCACTGACACGACAACACCAGCACTGACCGCACTGACACGACAACACCAGCACTGACACGACAACACCAGCACTGACACGACAACACCAGCACTGACACGACAACACCAGCACTGACCGCACTGACACGACAACACCAGCACTGACACGACAACACCAGCACTGACCGCACTGACACGACAACACCAGCACTGACACGACAACACCAGCACTGACACGACAACACCAGCACTGACACGACAACACCAGCACTGACCGCACTGACACGACAACACCAGCACTGACCGCACTGACACGACAACACCAGCACTGACACGACAACACCAGCACTGACCGCACTGACACGACAACACCAGCACTGACACGACAACACCAGCACTGACACGACAACACCAGCACTGACACGACAACACCAGCACTGACCGCACTGACACGACAACACCAGCACTGACACGACAACACCAGCACTGACACGACAACACCAGCACTGACACGACAACACCAGCACTGACACGACAACACCAGCACTGACACGACAACACCAGCACTGACACGACAACACCAGCACTGACACGACAACACCAGCACTGACACGACAACACCAGCACTGACACGACAACACCAGCACTGACACGACAACACCAGCACTGACACGACAACACCAGCACTGACACGACAACACCAGCACTGACACGACAACACCAGCACTGACACGACAACACCAGCACTGACACGACAACACCAGCACTGACACGACAACACCAGCACTGACACGACAACACCAGCACTGACACGACAACACCAGCACTGACACGACAACACCAGCACTGACACGACAACACCAGCACTGACACGACAACACCAGCACTGACACGACAACACCAGCACTGACACGACAACACCAGCACTGACACGACAACACCAGCACTGACACGACAACACCAGCACTGACACGACAACACCAGCACTGACACGACAACACCAGCACTGACACGACAACACCAGCACTGACACGACAACACCAGCACTGACACGACAACACCAGCACTGACCCGACAACACCAGCACTGACCGCACTGACACGACAACACCAGCACTGACACGACAACACCAGCACTGACCGCACTGACACGACAACACCAGCACTGACACGACAACACCAGCACTGACCGCACTGACACGACAACACCAGCACTGACACGACAACACCAGCACTGACCGCACTGACACGACAACACCAGCACTGACACGACAACACCAGCACTGACCGCACTGACACGACAACACCAGCACTGACACGACAACACCAGCACTGACCGCACTGACACGACAACACCAGCACTGACACGACAACACCAGCACTGACACGACAACACCAGCACTGACACGACAACACCAGCACTGACCGCACTGACACGACAACACCAGCACTGACACGACAACACCAGCACTGACACGACAACACCAGCACTGACACGACAACACCAGCACTGACACGACAACACCAGCACTGACACAACACCAGCACTGACACAACACCAGCACTGACACGACAACACCAGCACTGACCGCACTGACACAACAACACCAGCACTGACACGACAACACCAGCACTGACACGACAACACCAGCACTGACCGCACTGACACGACAACACCAGCACTGACACGACAACACCAGCACTGACCGCACTGACACGACAACACCAGCACTGACACGACAACACCAGCACTGACACGACAACACCAGCACTGACACAACACCAGCACTGACACAACACCAGCACTGACACAACACCAGCACTGACACGACAACACCAGCACTGACCGCACTGACACGACAACACCAGCACTGACTCGACAACACCAGCACTGACCGCACTGACACGACAACACCAGCACTGACACGACAACACCAGCACTGACCGCACTGACACGACAACACCAGCACTGACACGACAACACCAGCACTGACCGCACTGACACGACAACACCAGCACTGACACGACAACACCAGCACTGACCGCACTGACACGACAACACCAGCACTGACACGACAACACCAGCACTGACACGACAACACCAGCACTGACCGCACTGACACGACAACACCAGCACTGACACGACAACACCAGCACTGACCGCACTGACACGACAACACCAGCACTGACACGACGACACCAGCACTGACCGCACTGACACGACAACACCAGCACTGACACAACACCAGCACTGACACAACACCAGCACTGACTGCACTGACACGACAACACCAGCACTGACCGCACTGACACGACAACACCAGCACTGACACGACGACACCAGCACTGACCGCACTGACACGACAACACCAGCACTGACACAACACCAGCACTGACACAACACCAGCACTGACACAACACCAGCACTGACTGCACTGACACGACAACACCAGCACTGACCGCACTGACACGACAACACCAGCACTGACACGACGACACCAGCACTGACCGCACTGACACGACAACACCAGCACTGACACGACGACACCAGCACTGACCGCACTGACACGACGACACCAGCACTGACCGCACTGACACGACAACACCAGCACTGACACAACACCAGCACTGACACAACACCAGCACTGACTGCACTGACACGACAACACCAGCACTGACACAACACCAGCACTGACCGCACTGACACGACAACACCAGCACTGACCGCACTGACACGACAACACCAGCACTGACACGACAACACCAGCACTGACCGCACTGACACGACAACACCAGCACTGACCGCACTGACACGACGACACCAGCACTGACACGACGACACCAGCACTGACCGCACTGACACGACAACACCAGCACTGACCGCACTGACACGACGACACCCGCACTGACCGCACTGACACGACAACACCAGCACTGACCGCACTGACACGACAACACCAGCACTGACCGCACTGACACGACAACACCAGCACTGACCGCACTGACACGACAACACCAGCACTGACCGCACTGACACGACAACACCAGCACTGACCGCACTGACACGACAACACCAGCACTGACCGCACTGACACGACAACACCCGCACTGACCGCACTGACACGACAACACCCGCACTGACACGACAACACCAGCACTGACCGCACTGACACGACAACACCAGCACTGACCGCACTGACACGACAACACCAGCACTGACACAACACCAGACACGACACCAGCACTGCCACAACACCAGCACTGACACAACACCAGCACTGACCGCACTGACACGACAACACCAGTACTGACACAACTGTGGTAAATTAAGATTGTTGCATGTCTAAACAGTTTTATTTAATAGTAATTATTGTGTGATGTAACAGTGATTGATTGTGTGATTGACAGACACATGGTAAGATCAGAGACGTCAGCTGTGACGGATATGAAGGGTTGCAGATCAGCGCAGACATTCAGACGTCGGTTCTGGGTGAGATTCGTCCACTGATGCCTTCAGTCCTCACACCACTAGGTTGCCCATCCTGTCAGATCCAGGGAAATCATTTTTTTTTTAAATAATACTATTTTCTAGCGTTAAACAATTCTTCAATAATTATTTTAAATGTGATTTATTTTGTCATGCATTAGAACTCTATTCTAATATTAATAAAAGTATGCTAATTCGTCTCTTCAGTTACGTCACGCCAGTAGTAATGTTATGTTCTTCTTCGCGGCAATATCCGGATTCGATTCCAACTAGCAGCGCCTTTTAGTAAAAAAATGGCTAAACTGCCATTTATGACACATTTAAGAAAGAAACGCGTCTTGACAAAGATGACAGGACGCCATGACACTTTTGTTGTTTGAAGATTTCAAACAGATTATGATGATATTATCCACATCTTCAATTCAAAACCCAGCCATCTCAGACTTGTTTAGAACAGGCATCAGCCATACAAGTTAAGCTATGGGTAGGGTTTTAGTCTGGCCCGCCGTGGCATGGCAATATTTGTGAGCTAGTGGTTTTCTGAAATGCACATAAGCCACATGTACTGTATTAGCTTAGCAATGGCAGGTTGTCGATACAGGACTGGATCTCTCTTAGGTTTGTTTTCATGTTTTCACGTTGCAGCCGCTCACACTTGATCGCACGAAGCTTAGTGCTTGCAGTATTTCATTTCTGCGACACTAGTAGCACTAGCGGAATTAAAAAAAATAATAAAGCAACCTTGCAAGCGGTCCATCCGTGCGTCACTCTCAAACACCACAAACACAGCTCATACGGGGGCTTGAGAAGGCATCAACATGTAGAAGTAGACTATATTAAAAGACAATAGACAATAAAAGGTCCAACATATGAGGAATACTTTTAGCTGTGTTGCTATGTTTCAGTCGGATTTTTGGATTTTTCTTCCAAATTAAGGGGTAATGTGAATTATTCCGGTGGCCCACCCAGAGGCATCATCCACTCTCTGCCTACGCCACTGCCTCACACATCACCAAAGTCTCTGATTAAATGAGTGTTTATTCTGGTCTTGATGTGGCTGTCGTGTGTGTGTGTGTGTGTGTGTGTGTGTGTTGTCGATCAGAGGATGAGTTGCGGAGGCGATCACAGCAGATGGAGGTTCCAGTCGGGCTGCTGGCCGTCAGAGTTTTGTCTGGAAACATTCGGGATCTGATCACACACACAGACTCTAACACACACCGTGTGTTACTGAATGCTGAACAGAGAGTATGTTACATGAAGTACACAACTGACTGACTTTAGATTCTGATGGAAATATTCACACAAGACGTACGTGTGTGTGTGTGTGTGTGTGTGTGTGTGTGTGTGTGTGTACTTTGTCATTTTTAGTCTGATGTGTGTGCGTTAGTGAAGTCCGCTCGAGCACTGATGTCTGCTGGGATATTCAGCCCTGAACTCTTCTGGCAGGAGTACTGGAAGCTGCAGGTGTGTGTGAGAGAGTTTTTGGGTGTGTGTGTGTGTGTGTGTGAAGAGAAAATAAGTAGCATGTGTTCTGTTTCTCACACAGCCTGTGCTGGAGGTGACGTACCATCTGCACACCCACAACATCCTCACACTGGACTTCCTGCTGGACAGGTATCACACTCATCCCATCCTCTACACGCGTGTGCATGTTCGTCAGTCCTTCTGCAGACTGATCATGTGATGTTTCAGAGACGCAGCCGCTGTGGCCCCGTGGATCACAGAGCAGCTCAAAGCTTTGTGTGTTTCCATGACAACAGCAGCGGACGAACGGCAGACGCATCATCAGATCCTCTCCAGTAAGAAGTGTCCGTCACACATCACTGCTGCACATCTGGCTCTGTCTGTCCGCTCTCTGTGCGCCAAAGCCTCGCATATCAATATACAGATTAGGGCTGGGCGGTATCGATATACACTCACCTAAAGGATTATTAGGAACACTTGTTCAATTTCTCATTAATGCAATTATCTAATCAACCAATCACATGGCAGTTGCTTCAATGCATTTAGGGGTGTGGTCCTGGTCAAGACAATCTCCTGAACTCCAAACTGAATGTCAGAATGGGAAAGAAAGGTGATTTAAGCAATTTTGAGCGTGGCATGGTTGTTGGTGCCAGACGGGCCGGTCTGAGTATTTCACAATCTGCTCAGTTACTGGGATTTTCACGCACAACCATTTCTAGAGTTTACAAAGAATGGTGTGAAAAGGGAAAAACATTCAGTATGCGGCAGTCCTGTGGGCGAAAATGCCTTGTTGATGCTGGAGGTCAGAGGAGAATGGTACCGGGTACCACTCATCTCCACTACAAATAGGAAAAAGAGGCTACAATTTGCACAAGCTCACCAAAATTGGACAGTTGAAGACTGGAAAAATGTTGCCTGGTCTGATGAGTCTCGATTTCTGTTGAGACATTCAGATGGTAGAGTCAGAATTTGGCGTAAACAGAATGAGAACATGGATCCATCATGCCTTGTTACCACTGTGCAGGCTGGTGGTGGTGGTGTAATGGTGTGGGGGATGTTTTCTTGGCACACTTTAGGCCCCTTAGTGCCAATTGGGCATCGTTTAAATGCCACGGCCTACCTGAGCATTGTTTCTGACCATGTCCATCCCTTTATGACCACCATGTACCCATCCTCTGGCTACTTCCAGCAGGATAATGCACCATGTCACAAAGCTCGAATCATTTCAAATTGGTTTCTTGAACATGACAATCAGTTCACTGTACTAAAATGGCCCCCACAGTCACCAGATCTCAACCCAATAGAGCATCTTTGGGATGTGGTGGAACGGGAGCTTCGTGCCCTGGATGTGCATCCCACAAATCTCCATCAACTGCAAGATGCTATCCTATCAATATGGGCCAACATTTCTAAAGAATGCTTTCAGCACCTTGTTGAATCAATGCCACGTAGAATTAAGGCAGTTCTGAAGGCGAAAGGGGGTCAAACACAGTATTAGTATGGTGTTCCTAATAATCCTTTAGGTGAGTGTATATCACAATATAGTTAATTCTGGAAAATTGACAAAAAGGGCTTTACATCTAAACTTATTTACTTTAGAAATGAAAAGTACTTCAACCTTATTTGATCACGTTTTCTTTTATTTGGAACAATATAATAAACAAAAGAAACTCAACATTTAGATGAACCTCATCATAACAGATTTCACTGTTTGACCTCATTATTATAACGAGTAACATCATCTCACCGCTGTAAAATAACACGAGTAACGGGAAATAGCAGAAAATATAAAGACTTGAAGAAAATATCAAACTGTTTATTCAAAAAAATCTAAATCTAAAACATTAAAATGATCACTTCTTGCTGAAAGTATAAAAAGTTACGTCTTTTTGCAGCAATAAATAAACAATAGGGAAAACATAAATATAAACATTTTACTTTGCTCAGAATTTGTAATAGCTGTGATTGAGCTCAAACCTCATGTGAGACGCTGTGAGTTTGAAACGTGGAGACAGATGAACAAGCACAAGAGGAGGACCCACAATGCAATCCCGAGGAACTAGTTATTAAAAGATGTGCGGCATCTGTGGTGTGGACATGGTTTGGGTTCGCAAAACCTGACAGAAAAATGTGATTTGCAAACAGTGTAGCGCTAATGTGCCCACTAGCAGCGGTAGCACAATCGTTTGTTTCATCACCTAAAACTGAAACACACGTGAATATCATGAAAGCCAAAAGACGCGCCACACATCAGGCGGTCCGTCACCCTTCAGAGTTAAAATCAACAAAACACAATCACCTCAGATGCAAACCAGTTGGGCCGAATCTTTTGCCAAAAGCATCGCGTATGAAAAAAGAGATGGAAGGAGATGACCCAGGCCATTACAGTGTACATCTGTACCAGTTTATACTGACTTAGATATTCAGAATTGATCATAAAGCGTTATGCTTGATTATAGATGTGTAAATGTATATTTTCCTCTTGAGCTGATTGCTACACCGTATACAGATGTGTGTTCAGTTTCTGACGAACACTCGCTTTGATAAGTGATTTCATAATGCTTTGTACATGACAGTTTAGTGGCGTGCACACGGAGTGTTTCCTATGCAGTGTTAGCCAATCACAACAGTGGAGCCGTGCCTCAACGGATCAGACAGAGCCTCGCAATGAGGGCTGGAGAGAACCCCTGTTCCACATGGGCATTTACAATACGCTCTCATTCGTTAACATCAACTACACATAAACAATACTTCCACAGCATTTATTAATCGGAGTCAAACTTTTGACTGGCAGTGTATGTGTCTATATGTCAAAAACAAATGATATCTGCATTATTTAAAAGTTATGTAAGGAAATCTATGTGAGATTTTAAAAGTATCGGTTTGGCACCGGTATCGTAAAAAAACCAGACCCAACCCTCCCCGTTTCCCATCATGCCGAGCTGCAGTGATGTGTGTGTGTGTGTGTGTGTGTTGTAGCTGTAGTGTGTGTCCTGGTGCGGAGGGCCTTTGAAGACTCCAGTCACAGACTCTCTGAGGCCTGCGGCTCTGTCCTGGACGCCATGATGTCCTGTGAGTCCTGCAGTGTCTTTCATTCAATATTTGACTTGTACACTTGAAATACTGTGTGTGTAGTGGTACACACCTTTAACGAGCGATATGATGAAGATGTGTTTTCTGCCCAGGGCTGCTGGACGCCCTGAGTGAGGACGGCTCGGAGACGGCCGCCACTGCGCTCTGGTAAATGTCCCATCAGGTATGGCTCAGGGAAATATTGTCTGGTGTGGATCTTCATGTGTGCTGTGATTTAGGGTTCAGGTGTTTGATGCCTCAGTGTTCGATGTGTGTGTTTCTGAAGACACACTGCAGCGGTTCTTCACACACTCGCTCACGCGTGTTCTCACACACCAACCCGTCTTTAAAGGTGAGACTTCACTCTGCTACTTAAATATCTAGTGTTGTTCGGATGATAAACGAGTGAACAGTACAGAAATGAGTGTTTCAACGACTCGCTCATAAAAGCTTAGCAATGTGATGACGTGTTTGAAGGGTGTGCAACTGTGTTTGTGTAGTGTCAGATGCCATCGCTGTACAGAGCGAGTGGAGCTTCGCTAAAACCCTACCGTTACTGACGGCTCTCTTCTGTAAGGTAAACAGTGAGCTCAGGCTTTACACACAGTCACCTGAGCTGATCCGTTAAGTGTCATGTGCCTTCACACACTCATTCAGATCAGTGTACACACAAACCAGTGACCTCATATACAGGTGTTTGCTCTTCATCACACAGTTGGGTACTCTCTCTTTAATTAGCTCACCCACAGTTTTTATCAAATCTCCTAGCTAGTGTCATGGTCTGTTTTGAAACATTTATCACGTTGAAGGCCAAAGAAGAGCTTACTATCGTTATTCAGGTGCAAGTCCTGTGTGTGTGTGTGTGTGTGTGTGTGTGTGTGTGTGTGTGTGTGTCAGGTCTGTCTTGTCTTCAGCGTGGAGTGTGTGTTGGATCAGCTGCAGCGGGTCTTAGAGACACATGAGGTCAACTGGCGCCACGTTCTCTCGTGTCTGTCTCATCTGCTGGTACGGGACGCTCAGACGCAGAGCCGCCTCACAGGTACACGCTAAAGCTCCTGCGCTTCTGCTGAACGAGTGCTGAGCATCACTACACCACTGTGTGTGTGTGTGTTCAGACCTGCTGTCCAGACTGCTGAGGTCGGCGTGCCACAGCTACAATGTGGAGAAGATGGTGACGCTCTTCCTGCTGGCCCGTCAGGCGTGTCTCGAGGGGCCCGCCGTCTTTCCCTCCTACAGCGACTGGTTCAAAGTCTGATTAATTAACCAGCTAAATGATGCCTGATGCTTGTGTGTTCTTCCACACGGTGGGTGATTTCAGGGTGATTTTCTTTCAGTTGTCGTTTGGTGGATCTAGCAGTTTTCACGCTAAAAGCAAGAAGTCCACTCTGTTTCTGCTGAAGTTCCTGTCGGATCTGGTTCCCTTTGAGCGGCCACAGTACCTGAAGGTCAGACGCGCGCCCAGCGTTTCTAAGTGCAGCCCAGTGCCGATCGCTCGAATGACAGAAAGTGTGTGATGTCTTCTTCAGGTTCACGTCATGCATCCTCCGTACGTCGCAGGAAAGTACCGCTCTCTCCTGCAGGAGTACGTCACGCTCGCCAGGACGCGGCTGAGAGATCTGAAGGTGTGAGGCACACACACCATGCTGTCTCTCATTGAGTGGATATGTGTGTTTCTGCAGGACTGACTGTAGTGTGTGTGTGTGTGTGTGTGTGTGCAGGTGTCCCTGGAGGAGACGGGCATCTTTGAGGTGGTGAATGGCTCCGCCGGAGCGGTGGAAGTAAGTCTTGTGTCCTGTGTGAATGCTGCTTCTATTTGGCTCTTACATATTGCAAGATCTGTGACACCACATGGGTGAATACATTTGCATATGCCCACCTCCAGAGCATCGACCAATAGTTATACAGCATTACACCATAGGCCCCGCCCACTGGCGTTCACCTGCACTGGATGTGAGCATCAAAAGTTTCAACAGCTGGTTTTGCGTATCTGTACAGACTTCAGAAGATCCCAGTGTTGAAAACAAGTGGATGGTTTATTTTAATGGCGTCGGAGTATTATATGTTTGTTCGGAGCATATTGTTCTGTAATCGAGGTAGAGTGTGATAAGAGTTCAACCCTAAACTGCTGTGTTTCAGTGTCCAGCGCAGCAGGATGTGCAGAAGGCCGTAACTCTCTTCATGAGCACCAATAAGATCCCAGCGACAGTGATAGAGGCCAGGTACTCTCTCACACACTCTCTCACACACACATGTTGGTGCACCTATCATTATGAGGACATTCCATAGGCATAATGGTTTTTATACTGTACAAACTGTACATTCTATCCCCCTACACTACCCCTAAACCTACCCATCACACACACACACACTCACACACTACTCCTACCCCTAAACCTACCCATCACACACACACACACTCACACACACACTACCCCTACCCCTAAACCTACCCATCACACACACACACACACTACTCCTACCCCTAAACCTACCCATCACACACACACTCACACACACACTACCCCTACCCCTAAACCTACCCATCACACACACACACACACACACACTACTCCTACACCTAAACCTACCCATCACACACACACACGCACACACACTACCCCTACCCCTAAACCTACCCATCACACATACACACTACCCCTACCACTAAACCTACCCATCACACACACACACACTACTCCTACACCTAAACCTACCCATCACACACACACACGCGCACACACACTACCCCTACCCCTAAACCTACCCATCACACACGCACTACCCCTACCCCTAAACCTACCCATCACACATACACACTACCCCTACCCCTAAACCTACCCATCACACATACACACTACCCCTACCCCTAAACCTACCCATCACACACACACACTACCCCTACCTATCACACACACTCACACACTACCCCTACCCCTAAACCTACCCATCACACACACTCACACACACACTACCCCTACCCCTAAACCTACCCATCACACACACACACTACCCCTACCCCTAAACCTACCCATCACACACACACACACACACACACACTACTCCTACCCCTAAACCTACCCATCACACACACTCACACACACACTACCCCTACCCCTAAACCTACCCATCACACATACACACTACCCCTACCCCTAAACCTACCCATCACACACACACACACACACACACTACTCCTACACCTAAACCTACCCATCACACACACACACGCACACACACTACCCCTACCCCTAAACCTACCCATCACACACACACTACCCCTACCCCTAAACCTACCCATCACACACACACACTACCCCTAAACCTACACACACACACACACACACACTCTACCCCTACCCCTACCCCTAAACCTACCCATCACACACACACACTACCCCTACCTCTAAACCAACCCATCACACACACTACCACTACCCCTAAACCTACCCATCACACACACACACACACTACTCATACTCCTAAACCTACCCATCACACACACACTACCCCTACCCCTAAACCTACCCATCACACACACACACTACTCCTACCCCTAAACCTACCCATCACACACACTACTCCTACCCCTAAACCTACCCATCACACACACTACCCCTACCCCTAAACCTACCCATCACACACACACACACACTACCCCTACCCCTAAACCTACCCATCACACACACTCACACTACTCCTATACCTAAACCTACCCATCACACACACACGCGCACACACACTACCCCTACCCATCACACACACACTACCCCTACCCCTAAACCTACCCATCACACACACACACTACCCCTAACCCTAAACCTACCCATCACACATACACACTACTCCTACCCCTAAACCTACCCATCACACACACTACCCCTACCCCTAAACCTACCCATCACACACACACACTACTCCTACACCTAAACCTACCCATCACACACACGCACACACACTACCCCTACCCCTAAACCTACCCATCACACACACACTACCCATACCCCTAAACCTACCCATCACACACACACACACTACCCCTAACCCTAAACCTACCCATCACACATACACACTACCCCTACCCCTAAACCTACCCATCACACATACACATTACCCCTACCCCTAAACCTACCCATCACACATACACACTACCCCTACCCCTAAACCTACCCATCACACATACACACTACCCCTACCCCTAAACCTACCCATCACACACACACACTACCCCTACCCATCACACACACTCACACACTACCCCTACCCCTAAACCTACCCATCACACACACTCACACACACACACTACCCCTACCCCTAAACCTACCCATCACACACACTCACACACACACTACCCCTACCCCTAAACCTACCCATCACACACACACACACACACACTACCCCTACTCCTAAACCTACCCATCACACATACACACTACCCCTACCCCTAAACCTACCCATCACACACACACACACACACACACACACACACACACTACCCCTACACCTAAACCTACCCATCACACACACACTACCCCTACCCCTAAACCTACCCATCACACACACACACACACTACTCCTACACCTAAACCTACCCATCACACACACACACACACACACACACGCACACACACTACCCCTACCCCTAAACCTACCCATCACACACACACTACCCCTACCCCTAAACCTACCCATCACACACACACACTACCCCTAAACCTACACACACACACACACACACACTCTACCCCTACCCCTACCCCTAAACCTACCCATCACACACACACACTACCCCTACCCCTAAACCAACCCATCACACACACTACCACTACTCCTAAACCTACCCATCACACACACACACACACTACTCATACTCCTAAACCTACCCATCACACACACACACACACACTACCCCTACCCCTAAACCTACCCATCACACACACACACACACACTACTCCTACCCCTAAACCTACCCATCACACACACTACCCCTACCCCTAAACCTACCCATCACACACACACACACTACTCCTACACCTAAACCTACCCATCACACACACACACGCACACACTACCCCTACCCCTAAACCTACCCATCACACACACACTACCCCTACCCATCACGCACACACTACCCCTACCCCTAAACCTACCCATCACACACACACTACCCCTACCCCTAAACCTACCCATCACACACACTACCCCTACCCCTAAACCTACCCATCACACACACACACACACACACACACACACACACACACACTACCCCTACCCCTAAACCTACCCATCACACACACACACACACTACCCCTACCCCTAAACCTACCCATCACACACACACACACTACTCCTACCCCTAAACCTACCCATCACACACACACACTACCCCTACCCCTAAACCTACCCATCACACACACACACACACACACACACACACACACACACACACTACTCCTACCCCTAAACCTACCCATCACACACACTACCCCTACCCCTAAACCTACCCATCACACATGCACACTACCCCTACCCCTAAACCTACCCATCACACACACACACTACCCCTACCCCTAAACCTACCCATCACACACACACACTACCCCTACCCCTAAACCTACCCATCACACACACTACCCCTACCCATCACACACACACACACACACACACTACTCCTACCCCTAAACCTACCATCACACATACACATACATACATACACACAAACACACACACACACTCTGCATTTTTACATTTTTAATAAAACATCGTTTAGTATGTTTTTAAAGCTATTTTTATTATGAGGACACAGGAAATGTCCTCAGAAACCACGTTTACGTTGTAATACCAGTGTAATACCCATGTCATTATACAAATTTGTGTCCTCATAAATCACATATACACACACACACACACACACACGCACTCACTCACTCACACACGCACTCACTCACACACACAATCTCTCTCTCACACACACACACACACACTCTCTCACACACGCACTCACTCACACACACACACAATCTCTCTCACACACACACACACACACTCTCTCACACACATGCAGGAACACACACACACACACACACACACACACACACACTGAGGGTTGTTCTCGTGTCTTCAGTATCTTCAGGAGGCCGTATTTCCTGTCTCGGTTCCTGCCGGCTCTGCTGTCTCCGCGTGCGGTCAGTATCCTCTTCTGTCGTCCAGTGGCCAGTGCTTCCCCTGCACCGCTCAGCTCGGGCCGGCCCAGGTTACGGCTGTGACCCGATCCTCTGATGTAGGGAAGGGCTGGTCCTGGACGAGCAGTGGACGCCTGTCTGTCCTGTTGAACCGCTCTTTAAAGCTCAGCTGAGTTTCCTTCATTGCAGCTTCCTGTGACGTCAGATGCCAGAATGACCTTCATCGAGGCCTTGAGAAAGTGGGTTTCACTTTATTTTAATAGTGTCTTTTTACCATGACAGTGCAATTTTTTTAAATGTCTTTATAATGTTTGATTTTCTGTGGATGGTTTAAATGTGTAGGGCGGATAAGATCCCAGCCGGCCTCTACGCATCATACACAGACTCCTGTCAGAGAGAGACGTACCGGCAGAATCAAGGTGCTTCATCACTTCCTGTCTGTCTGACGAATGCACTGATACAGTACAGTGGCACCAACAGCTGATGTTTGGTTATCAAGGAAATATGACACGAAAGCATGAAGATGAGTATCAAACAGTGCCTTGCAGAGAATCATGTCAGAGGTCATCAGTGTTAGGATCTGTCTCCCACAGGTGTGATCGTCACATCATCACTTCACAGACCATGTGTTTGGTTTTTAAGTTTAAGTTCAGAAGTAAAAATTTAATAATTTGACAATTTAAACACTGTCACATCAAGTCTTTATTCAATACAGATTGATTTAAGCAGCTTCACAGTCATAAACAGGAAGTGCTGAAGGATCGGTCACTGGTGGTTCACCAGAGTAACCGTCACAGGTTCATCACGCGTGTGTTTCCTGACTGACATCATCACATACGGGTTGCTGTGTGTTTTATGAAGTGGCCACTGTTGTGTGTCCGTTTAGTTGAGCAAGCGGATGATAAGAGCTGTGTGTGTGTGTGTAGGTGTGTGTGAGTCCAGTGAGGACGATCACCAGGTGATTCTACATGAGCAGCTCCTTCATCTGAGGAGGATGATGACTGACGGGGCCACTGACGGAGGTAAACGCACACACACGCGCACACACACACTCTCACACTCACATTCACACACACAAACATACTGACACAGACACACTCACTCACACACACTCACTCACTAACACGCACACACACACTCTGACACACTCTAACTCACTCACTCACACACACACTCTAACACACTCTGACACACACACACACACACACACACACACACACACACACACACACACACTCTCTCACACACTCACACACACACTCACTCCCTCACACACACATTCTAACACACTCTGACACACACACACAGATGTCTAAAGTCTGTCTTGTCGTGCCAGATGTTCGCGCTCAGCTGTCCAGGATCTCTCTGACTTTGAGGAGCGTGCGTCCTGATGAGGAGACAGGAAGTGATGTCATCACGCTGAACCTGGATGCGCCTGACTCCACACACGCTGCCGTATGAACACAGATCCTTCAGAACTCATTCAGGCTAACAGGACTGAAACTGTGCTTATCTTTGCTCTTTGACCTGAGGATGAGGTCATGACGTTTGGCACACATCTAGACAGTAAACACACTCTTAGTTTCCGACAGGTCAATGACCCAAACACAGAGCAAACCAAACCCCATTTCTGAAGTCATCTCTTCGTTCCAGTTGCCAGTATCTGCATTAAGCACTGCTACAGTATAGATTAAAGATGATGTAATAGCCGAGCATTATCTGTCCCGATCCAGGTCGGATCAGTGTGTTATAAACCCAGAGACCAGCTGCTGTGTGTGTTTTCTGAACGAGCTGCACATCGCTTTATTTTTACACTAAAGCCAAAAGATGTGTTCATAAAGAGTCTGACTCGATCTGCCTCTTTCAGGTCGCCAATCTGATCCTGCAGAGCTTCTGTCTGTGTCTGCTGGACGCCTCCAGAATCAGCCCTCCTAACAGGTACGACACACACACACATCTGCTGAAACACCTCCGGTTACTGAACGCAAAGAATGAACTTTGAGCGGTTCACTGTGTGATGATGTTCTCAGGCAGGGGTCATGGCCGGGAGTGTTTGTGAAGGTCCTGTTGGGTCACAGATGGCTCGTCTCAGCCTTGATGCACAGACTGCGGGATCTGCTCCAGCACCAGGTGATCTCTGTCCAGTGTGTGTGCTGATCACTGTGTGTGTGTGTGTGTGTCTAACGCTGTGTGTTGCAGGCCGAGGCTCTGAGCGCCGCTCATGTGCTGGGTGTGGCGGCGCTGCTGGTGGAGCTGCATCACTGCAGTCAGGCGTGTGCTCGGGTGCAGCCGACGGGCTCGTCTGCGGGCGCTCTCTCTGTGTCCCAGTGTGTGTGTGATGCTCTGATCTGCTCCACACGCTCACACATGGCCCTCTGCCTCAGGTCTGGCTCCTCAAACATCACACACTCCTGCTCAAACACACCGTAGCGCAGGGAGACTCGTGTCCTGACCGATAGCGACGCACATTAACTGACCGGATGTTGCATTAAGGCCCGTTCACACCAATGACAATAACTGAAATAAATCAATGGACTAGTGTTTGTGAACCATTAAAATACTAAATGTTTGTGTACATGTGCTCATAAACAACATGAGGATTCACAAATCATAACACACCTGCATCGCTGCTAAAAATAACAGGCCTACACAAGACAAATGTCACGTAACATTAGCACACTGAATTAGGAGCCAGGGAGTGAATCGGCTAAATCATCATGACATGTGTGTACTGAACAAGACAGCCGTGTGTGTGTGTGTGTGTTCAGGTTGTGTGTGGCCGCTCTGTCTTATGGGCTGTGCAGAGCCAACGCTCAGGCAGAGGATCTCCAGAACTTCATCCCAGAAGCGCTTTATAAAAAGGTACAAAAGCAGTTCATGTCACACACTCATCTTCTCTTCAGAGTGACGTATATTAACACACGTGTGTGTGTGTGTGTTTTCAGGCTCAGTATGTGATGGCCAGACTCGTCCCAGAGACCCGAGTGCACATGAGCGATGAAGACGAGTCTAACGCGTGCTCGGATGTGTGTGATCTGACCGGACGAGTGAAAGACTCCGCCGTGGCTCTGTGGACGCACGCTCAGATCCGATCGCTGAGGAAACGGCCTCAGTATCAGGTGCTCACACACACTCGTGCTCAGCTGACGCTCGATGTGCTGAGAAGGGTTGATTATATTCTTCTTCTTTCATCAGCTCTCTTTCTCTGAGTGGCTCTCAGCTGAGCTTCAGGTTCGACGGAGCCAGGATGCCCTAACGGATCCAGAGAGGTACAGCAGGACACATCCTCAACACACACACATCTGTGCAGCACAGCGTGTAGAGATGTAACGGTGTGTGTGTGATTCAGGCAGGAGTACGAGCAGTGGGCGTGTGAACAGCACTATCTGCACACGCTGAAGCATGATGGGGGCTGTGAAGGAGACGTCGCTCAGATCTGCGCTCACATCATCTCTGCTGTTCTGGACCAGCACACGGCGTACGTGACTCACATGGGTTCCAGAGTAATCTCATAGACCATACTTCAGCTAATGTGTGTGTGTGTATGCAGGTCACGAACAAGAGGGCGTTCCCATGAACACACAGACAGCTGTCTGCCGGACTTGCTGTCGCTCTTACAGGTGCTGCTCCATTTCATTCAGTCTCCAGATGCC
>CM077216.1:30995366-30997866 GCA_039654625.1 Rhinogobio ventralis
ATCATGTTCAGGAACTCGCGTGCCCCAGTAGGAAAACCTTATAGTTGAAGTTCAATTAAAGGCACAATATGTAAGATTATAGGCAAAAATAGACTGTAATTTGGCCTTTATTACTCTAAAAATGAAATAAAATGAGATATTAACCTAATTTTGACAAAATAGCACGGTTCCAGTTAGTGTTACCAAAGTAAATCCATGATGAAGTGTTGGTCGAATCTGGTTTCTCCTGATTTGCACGTTAGTGTTGATTATAGTTTAAAGCCAGTTGAAACCGCGCTAACTGTAATCAGGAGAGATGTGCAGTACCGGAGACCTCGGCCGAACTCGAACGCTTCTCACGGGCTGTGTAGTGGTCATGTGATCGAGACACTCAGCAAGGAAACACATTTGTTCAGAGTCAGAGCTAATGTTTCCCTGGCCTAAAATGTAGCACTGCCACCTTGTGCTGGCATTGTGAAACTGCGCGATTTGTACATTACACGTGGCGGGCCACATATAATATATTTTAATAGACAAGCTGCGGGCCGTTTGAAATTCATCCGGACTTTGGTATATTTGGACGGAGCCGACTGGAGAAACCACAATATGACCGTTAAACAAAAGAGCCATGCAGCTGCTGTTGGGTGCTCCGGTTCCTGTTTACACACACACACTTCGGACAGCTCTCGGTTTGCTCAGCTGAAGTGTTTCATCATTAGAGTCACACCTGTGAATGTTCAGTGTGTTCATTCAGGATTAAAGTGCATGTTCAAAATGTGTCAAAGCTTCATAACCTTTCAACTCGTAAAAATGAATGTGTGTTTATTCTGGACACATTAAAACACAGAGCCTGTAATAACCTGCTTCAGATGTGATGAGGTGTGTGTGTGTGTGTCTCTCCCGCAGCTGCGCTCGGAGTACGAGCCGCTGGACGCAGAGATTTCAGCAGCGCTCGCACACGTCACATGACACACGGGTGACGCCATCGGCCTCAGACGCTCTTCATGCTAAAGGACTGATGAAGCCCTGACCTCTGAGTCTGTCCTGAGCTGAAGCCACGCCCACTACAGCAGTTCACAGTGACATCATCCTCTGTTCACATGCATTTCATATCCTTAACGCATTACACATGTAATAATATTTGAACAGTTCATATTCATAATACACATATAAATCATATTTAGAATAAAGCGCTGCGCTTGTGTTTGAGGCTCTTTGTGAACCTACAGTAAATTAATATTTTTCATAATCTCCTGAGGTTTAGAGTTCAGAGGTGAAGTATAGCAGTGCGGTATGATTACATTTATTAAATGAAGTGTGTGTGTTGAATTACTTCAATAAAGCAGTGTTTGCTGAAACATGATGTAGATCAGTAGCAAAGTAATTTTTATTGATAAAATTCACAGGACAGCAGCTTAAAACAGGAACCCCTCCACAGCAGCTCAGAGCGGCGGTGAGAGGCATTCTGGGTAATGAGTTTCCCTCCGTCGGGAATGGGATGTGTGTTTAGATGTAGGTCAGATTAAAACCACTGTTGAGAACAATATCTGATCACTTAGAAGTGACCCTTATAAAGTCACCTGAAGAGAGCCTGAGCAGGGGCTGATGGGACATTTACAGACGTGACGAGCTCTAGACCACTCACAGGCCGATGCCAGTGTCTCTGGTCCTGCAGCCCAGGACGTGTGTGTGTGTGTCCGGTGCGGGTCTACACACTGCTGTCGGGCGGCCGCGTGTCCGTCTGCTCCGCTCTGAGCCGCCCGTGTGGATCCGGAGCGCCGGGAACACTGCCGCTCTGCATCAGAGGATGAACCATAGACATGTGCACGTTCAGATTGTGCGCCTTCTCGAAGCGTTTGCCGCAGATCACACAGGCGAACTCCAGGTCAGCCTCGGCCTTGTGCTTCGTCATGTGATACTTCAGGGACGCCCGCTGACGGCACTGGAAGCCACACACCTCACACCTGAAACACACACACCATCTTTTACACACATTCTTTTCTCACTCAGACACAAACACCAGCAGAACATTATGAACTATAAACGCCAATTTCTACGTTTAAACTCAGAACCGAACACAAAAATGAATGAGTACTACAGTAATACCATATCAAAATATATTCTGAATCTAAACAATTACACACATCTTTCAGTTTCATCTTTACACAAGGGGAAAACTTGGGAATAATTTACTGTAATGTAAACATGGACCATGTGACAAAAACAAACACACACACACACACACACACTCACTGCAGTGGTTTGGCTCCAGAGTGTCTCATCTGATGCACTGACACACGCACACACACACACACACACTCACTGCAGTGGTTTGGCTCCGGAGTGTCTCATCTGATGCACTGAGACACACACACACACACTCACTGTAGTGGTTTGGCTCCAGAGTGTCTCATCTGATGCACTGACACACACACTCACTGTAGTGGTTTGGCTCCAGAGTGTCTCATCTGATGCACTGACACACACACACTCACTGCAGTGGTTTGGCTCCAGAGTGTCT
>CM077216.1:31000366-31192866 GCA_039654625.1 Rhinogobio ventralis
GCAGGGTTTGCTTTACTACACAAAAACAAACCATTGAGAGGAATACATCGACTACAACAATCAGTTATTAATATTTGTATGGTTGTGTTGGGTGGTGTTTTGGTTTTTTCTTTTCGTTGTGATCGGTGTGGGAATGCAGTGCACCTGTTGCTCATCACGGATCGGATTTAAGCACAAAGCAAGAGGTTGTCGGACAGCTGCTCGGCACCTGTTTAGTGTTGTATTAAGGTGTGTTGTGTTTTTTGGTGTGTTGTTGTGTGTTGTGGTGTGTGGTTGTGTTGTGGTGTGTTGTGTTGTGGTGTGTTGTTGTGTTGTGGTGTGGTGTGTTGTGTTGTGTTGTGTTGTGGTGTGGTGTGGTGTGTTGTGTTGTTGTGTTGTTGTGTTGTGTTGTGTTGTGGTGTGGTGTTGTTGTGTTGTGGTGTGGTGTGGTGTGTTGTGTTGTGGTGTGTTGTTGGGTGTTGTGTTGTGTTGTGGTGTGTTGTTGTGTTGTTGGGTGTTGTGTTGTGGTGTGTTGTGTTGTGTTGTGTGTTGTGTGTTGTGGTGTGGTGTGTTGTTGTGGTGTGGTGTGTTGTGGTGTGTTGTGGTGTTGTGTGTTGTTGTGTTGTGGTGTGTTGTTGTGTTGTGGTGTGTTGTGTTGTTGTGTTGTGGTGTTGTGTGTTGTTGTGTTGTGGTGTGTTGTTGTGTTGTGGTGTGGTGTGTTGTGGTGTGTTGTGTTGTGGTGTGTTGTGTTGTGGTGTGGTGTGTTGTTGTGTTGTGGTGTGTTGTGTTGTTGTGTTGTGTTGTGGTGTGGTGTGTTGTGGTGTGTTGTGGTGTTGTGTGTTGTTGTGTTGTGGTGTGTTGTTGTGTTGTTGTGTGTTGTGTTGTGTTGTGGTGTGTTGTGTTGTGGTGTTGTGTGTTGTGTTGTGGTGTGTTGTTGTGTTGTGGTGTGGTGTGTTGTTGTGTTGTGTGTTGTTGTGTTGTGGTGTGTTGTGTTGTGGTGTGTTGTGTTGTGGTGTTGTGGTGTGGTGTGTTGTTGTGTTGTGGTGTGTTGTTGTGTTGTTGTGTTGTGTTGTGTTGTGGTGTGTTGTGTTGTTGTGTTGTGGTGTTGTGTGTTGTTGTGTTGTGGTGTGTTGTTGTGTTGTGGTGTGGTGTGTTGTTGTGTTGTGTGTTGTTGTGTTGTGGTGTGTTGTGTTGTGGTGTGTTGTTGTGTTGTGGTGTGGTGTGTTGTGGTGTTGTGGTGTGGTGTGTTGTTGTGTTGTGGTGTGTTGTGTTGTTGTGTTGTGGTGTGTTGTGGTGTGGTGTGTTGTGGTGTGGTGTGTTGTGGTGTGGTGTGTTGTGGTGTGGTGTGTTGTTGTGTTGTGTTGTGTTGTGGTGTGTTGTTGTGGTGTGGTGTGTTGTGGTGTGGTGTGTTGTGTTGTGGTGTGTTGTGGTGTGGTGTGTTGTTGGGTGTTGTGTTGTGTTGTGTTGTGTGTTGTGTGTTGTGTGTTGTGGTGTGGTGTGTTGTGGTGTTGTGTGTTGTTGTGTTGTGTTGTGGTGTGTTGTGTTGTGTTGTGGTGTGGTGTGTTGTGTTGTGTTGTGTTGTGTTGTGCATTCATTCATTGGCATGGTCATTGCTTCATTGGTTGCATCCATTCAAGCGCACATCATACTGATATTGACTGTTCATTATGTTATTTTGTTTAATGAATATTTTGCTTGGATTTATTCCGCTCGTCTCTCTTTATGTTGCACTGTTGAGCCGGGCGTAACAATTGGTCCTCTCTTTTGCATGCGTTCATAATGTCTGCCAAAAATGATGTCAGCACAGTTTGTCATGTTTCATTGCAAAGAGTGAAATCTGACTCGTTTCTTTATCTAGCGGAGCGAATCTGAGCGGATGTTTGTGGTTAGTTTTACTGACTGTGACAGCGCTGACAGGAAGTGGCACACTTTACCCCAGCGGTTCATCACCTGTGTGTATGAGCTTGACGTGTCTCTGCAGGTATCGGTCGATCATGAAGACCTTGTTGCAGCCGGGATGTGGGCAGGGTCTCTCCCGCACCTCCTCGTGATGCTCCTTTATGTGTTTCTGCAGAGGGACAGAGTCTGAGTTCAGCTCGTGACGCAGGAGGTGTGTGTGTGTGTGTGAGGAGAGCGGCCGTACCTTCATGCCGTCGGCTCCTCTGTACACAGCCGTGCAGCCCTGATGAGGACACTTGTAGATGGTGGGCAGCTCCTCTCTACAGGAAACACAATGGGATGCATCAACCGACCGATCACTCAAGGATCCCAGAGTGCTGTGCACTGAAGCAATGTTAAAGCTGCTCTTACCGCTCTGGTTTGATGCTGTTCTTCCAGCCAGGCTTCGGTCCAGGTTTCCTCCGGGCTTTGGGCTCCAGTGTCTTGGTCTCTTTCCTCTTTGAAGAACTGACACAAGTGAAAGAAGGAGAGACGATCAGTTCTCCCTGATTAATCTGCTGAACCTCTTGCTCATCGTGATCCAGCATGCCTCCTACATCCAGTGACTGACGCGTTTTACCGTTTGTCAGGGTTCAGATCAGAGCTGTCTTCAGAGGAGCCGCTCTTCCTCCTGTCCTCACACTCCTCGTCACTCAACACGTTCCTGAAAACACAATCCCATGCTTCACTAGCAGATCTCCCGGGGTTTCTCGGGCTGTTGCGGGTCATGTGTTTACCTGTCTGAGAGGTCACTGTCCGCATCTTCTGCGTCCATGAGCAGCGGAGCTACAGGAGTGGCCGTCTCCTCACAGGGCCGCGTGTCTGAAACATCAACCACAAACACACACACACACACACACACACACACACACACACACACATCACATGCAGAATATATGATATGAGATGACAGACGATGCCATACAACCTCAAAAGGCACTTGGAAGAAGCTATATACACACCGATGAGGCATAACATTATGACCACTGACAGGTGAAGTGAATAGCACTGATGATCTCTTCATCACCTGTTAGTGGGTGGGATATATTAGGCAGCAAGTGAACATTTGTCCTCAAAGTTGATGTGTTAGAAGCAGGAAAAATGGGCAAGCGTAAGGATTTGAGCGAGTTTGACAAGGGCCAAATTGTGATGGCTAGACGACTGGGTCAGAGCATCTCCAAAACTGCAGCTCTTGTGGGGTGTTCCCGGTCTGCAGTGGTCAGGATCTATCAAAAGTGCTCCAAGGAAGGAACAGTGGAGAACCGGAGACAGGGTCATGGGCAGCCATGGCCCCCAAGCCTGTGAGTTTGGCAATGACATTTATTTGACCATTTATTTGACTTTATGTAACCGTACTGAACTTGGGATTGATATGACATTTCTACTGTTTGCCACAGGGCTCAGTGTTGGGTCCTCTGCTTTTCTCCGTGTAAACGTTCCTGATAATCTCCCGAAGGAAGCATGGGATGTTTTCATTGTTATCAAATTGGACAGATAGTGAAACTAAATTGCTTCTCCTGATCAGGATGGATGAACAAAACGGTGTTCAAGAGTCATTTCTGATTTTTGACGTCACAGAGTTGTGTGTTTTGTGATCTCTGCAAACTATCAATAGAATTAAAGGCAGCCATAGTTTTCCAAATAAAAGCATCCCCAGAAACGAGCTTGGTGTATGTGTCTTTTGTAATATGATTAAACCCATCAGACTGATTCAGACCAGCAACCCTTTCATGAGCTGGTGTTTGGCTCACCTGGTGTCCCGCTGTGAGCTTCCCCTGACCTCGCCGTGTGGACGCTGTTCGTTCGCTGCGGGTCACGGTCTGCGTTTGCTGGAGTCTCAGCGTTTGATCTGGTGTCCATCACGTAACTGTGCCCGTCCACACACGCCCACACCAGCTTCAGAGCGCCTCTGCACTGGCCCTCCAGCACCTCCTGCAGGTCGGGGCAGGAACGGCAGTCGCCCGCGTGACCGTGAGCCCACGACACCAGACTGTGCAGACAGCTTCTGTCCGACGTGATGTGAGAGCCTGGCCGACACAAGAGCAGTGAGACGAGACACACACCGCAGAGACACACACACACGTCTGTGAACACTTACGGAATAAAGCCATGTCTTCCTGTGAGGACGGGCGCTCAGTGCTGCTCCTGAAAGAGACCACACCATCATTTAGCCACCATGACAACAAAATAGACAATAGTTGTATTTTTGTTAAATTCATGTTCCTGGTAATCTTAGAATAACAGCTTATCTCTTCTCTTCTATGGTGACGAGGGCGGGGCAACCTGTCACTCACATGAGCAAGCCACAACCATCCAATCCATTTGGAAAGATCTTATTGGTTTGTCTTTAAAGGGTTAGTTCACCCAAATATGATAATTCTGTCATTTACTCCCCCTCAAGTTGTTCCAAACCTGTATGAGTTTATGCTGAGCACAAAAGAAGATATGATGAAGAATATGGGTAGCCAAACAGTTGACCGTAGCCATTGACTTCCATGGTATTTATTTGCCAGTACTACAGAAGTCAGTGGGTCCTGTCAACTGTTTGGTTACCCATATTCTTCAAAACATCTTCTTAGTAAATGATGATCCCTTTAAGCATCATTGGTTTGTTCTGAAGCACAGAGTGCGGTCACCTGTGTCTGGAGAGGGGCGTGAGGTTGACTCTGTTCCTGAAGTCCAGCAGGATGCTGTGGCATTTGTAGAACTGGGCGTGGCAGCTGTTGCAGATGAACTGGGACAGAGCCGGGTCTCGATCCATGGGAATCCCCAGGAGCTGCTGGAAGTCTGAGCAGAAGAGCGGATAGACGCCGCACGAATCGCCCTGCAGCTGCGCAAACGCCTGCCGCAGACGCCGTGTGGAGAACTTCCCGTGACACAGGCGACAGAAGCCCGTGCTCATCCGGCCTGTGAGAGGACAGAGAGGTCAAAGGTCAGCACATTATCAGACTGACACAGGCCACAGAAGCCCGTGCTCACCTGGCCTGTGAGAGGACAGAGAGGTCAAAGGTCAGCACATTATCAGACCGACACAGGCGACAGAAGCCCGTGCTCACCCAGCCTGTGAGAGGACAGAGGTCAAAGGTCAGCACATTATCAGACTGACACAGGCCACAGAAGCCCGTGCTCATCTGGCCTGTGAGAGGACAGAGAGGTCAAAGATCAGCACATTATCAGACCAACAGAAGCCTGTGCTCATCCGGTCTGTGAGAGGACTGAGAGGTCAAAAGGTCAGCACATTATCAGACCGACACAGGCAACAGAAGCCCGTGCTCATCCAGCCTGTGAGAGGACAGAGGTCAAAGGTCAGCACATTATCAGACCGACACAGGCGACAGACGCCCGTGCTCACCCAGCCTGTGAGAGGACAGAGGTCAAAGGTCAGCACATTATCAGACCGACACAGGCGACAGAAGCCCGTGCTCATCCAGCCTGTGAGAGGACAGAGGTCAAAGGTCAGCACATTATCAGACCGACACAGGCGACAGAAGCCCGTGCTCACCCAGCCTGTGAGAGGACAGAGAGGTCAAAGATCAGCACATTATCAGACCAACAGAAGCCTGTGCTCATCCTGTCTGTGAGAGGACTGAGAGGTCAAAAGGTCAGCACATTATCAGACCGACACAGGCGACAGAAGCCCGTGCTCATCCGGCCTGTGAGAGGACTGAGAGGTCAAAAGGTCAGCACATTATCAGACCGACACAGGCGACAGAAGCCCGTGCTCACCCAGCCTGTGAGAGGACAGAGGTCAAAGGTCAGCACATTATCAGACCGACACAGGCGACAGAAGCCCGTGCTCACCCAGCCTGTGAGAGGACAGAGGTCAAAGGTCAGCACATTATCAGACCGACACAGGCGACAGAAGCCCGTGCTCACCCAGCCTGTGAGAGGACAGAGGTCAAAGGTCAGCACATTATCAGACCGACACAGGCGACAGAAGCCCGTGCTCACCCGGCCTGTGAGAGGACTGAGAGGTCAAAAGGTCAGCACATTATCAGACCGACACAGGCGACAGAAGCCCGTGCTCACCCGGCCTGTGAGAGGACAGAGAGGTCAAAGGTCAGCACATTATCAGACCAACAGAAGCCCGTGCTCATCCAGCCTGTGAGAGGACAGAGAGGTCAAAGATCAGCACATTATCAGACCAACAGAAGCCTGTGCTCATCCGGTCTGTGAGAGGACTGAGAGGTCAAAAGGTCAGCACATTATCAGACCGACACAGGCGACAGAAGCCCGTGCTCATCCAGCCTGTGAGAGGACAGAGGTCAAAGGTCAGCACATTATCAGACCGACAGAGGCGACAGAAGCCCGTGCTCACCCAGCCTGTGAGAGGACAGAGGTCAAAGGTCAGCACATTATCAGACCGACACAGGCGACAGAAGCCCGTGCTCACCCGGCCTGTGAGAGGACAGAGAGGTCAAAGGTCAGCACATTATCAGACCGACACAGGCGACAGAAGCCCGTGCTCACCCGGCCTGTGAGAGGACAGAGAGGTCAAAGGTCAGCACATTATCAGACCGACACAGGCGACAGAAGCCCGTGCTCACCCGGCCTGTGAGAGGACAGAGAGGTCAAAGGTCAGCACATTATCAGACCGACACAGGCGACAGAAGCCCGTGCTCACCCGGCCTGTGAGGACAGAGAGGTCAAAGGTCAGCACATTATCAGACCGACACAGGCGACAGAAGCCCGTGCTCATCCGGCCTGAGGACAGAGGTCAAAGGTCAGCACATTATCAGACCGACACAGGCGACAGAAGCCCGTGCTCATCCGGCCTGAGGACAGAGGTCAAAGGTCAGCACATTATCAGACCGACACAGGTGACAGAAGCCCGTGCTCACCCAGCCTGTGAGAGGACAGAGAGGTCAAAGGTCAGACGCAGTCAATGCTAACTCTCAGTTTAATGAAGTAGTTCTTGTTGGAGGTTAAAATACATTATGAATTATTTAATTGAAATGAAATAGAAATGAAACCAGCGGAGAATTATTAATTAAACACACAAACACACACATGTATCAGAGAAAAAGGTCCTTACCCTGTTCATTATTTATGTATATTTGATTAAAGGCTACCTTATGTGCGTTTAAATATGTGTATCAACTTTATTTGGGCGTTTTATTATATCTGTAATATTACCAGTTGAATATAATGGGTTTGTTAGTGTTACAGTAAATCACAGGTGTACAGTTTTACTGCATTAGTTGAGAGATGTCCTTAAGAAAACCCGCCATGACCTGAAATATTAATTTCCATTGGACATCTGCTATTAATAAACGCGTGTGTTGCTCATTGGGCGTACATGACCTAACTGAAGTGAATGGATGAGTGATCGCCGCTCACCCGCGTCGCGCGCGTCAGTCTCCGCTCGTGCACTCGCTCTGCTCCTCCTCTTCATCATCTTCCTCTGATTATGAGTCTCACGCGTCCAGCATCTCAGCGGCGGCTCACGGCGCGCGCTCTGCAAGCCTCAATAAATATCATTCATAAACGCGCACATATGATATGATCAAATATCTCAAGAACACACGACCGGAAGCGCTCTGCTGTCTGTCAACAGGAGTAGCGGATGTGACGACACTGAGCGCGACCAGCGCCACAGCACCGCTCGCGGCCGCCAGGAGAACTGCACATCTGTGTTACGCCACAACATTATAATATTAATCATTTCAATTAGCTTTTATTATTTTATTTTTTTTTAGCATTTTAGTTCTTGAAATATATTTGGATCTCTTTTTCATAAATAAAAAAACAAAGGTTTTACTGTATTTAAATGTATGCATATTAATTTAGAACAACAAATAATACGGTATCCTTTCCTTTTATTTGGGGGGGATATTAGAAAACCAACTGATCAGGGAATCAGTCAATCCGCGGACTGAGGCGCACCGAGAGCTAAACGTATCACAGGGCCGCGGGAAGTGCGTGAGATCTCGCGAGACTCGGAAGTGGAGCAGCAGATGAGGGTGATGTTCCGCTGAAAGCCGCTTACTCGAGCGTTTGACGCTTCCGCGACGCGAGGCGAAGAATTGAGTCCTAGTTATCAGCATGAACCATAAGTGAACGCGTGTAAATCTCCGAACGGATCAGTGATGGAGGTGAACGCGAGCTGTGCGTCTCCTAAAGAGGAGGGCGAGCTTGAGGACGGGGAGATCTTCGACGACGAGCCGCAGAGGCAGAACGCGCGGCCCCCGCGACGCGCCCGGCCCAACCGGCCCGCGATGAACAAGAGAGCGCGTTTACCGGGACCAGGGCTCAACAACAGCGTCCCGGTGCCGCTGAGAGTCGTCCATCCGCCCTTCCCCCCCGGCCTCCGGCAGGCCTTTGACTCGGCGCCGCGCTCCGGCTTCTGGGAGCGCAGTCACGGCGCGCTGGGCCGCTTCAGATACCGCGCGCAGCGCGCGCCAGACTGGACGCGAGACTGGCCGGAGCGGTTCGCGGAGAACCACAGCTGTAGAAACGACTCGCCCGGCAGGAAACGTATCCTTACATAAGCTACAACACACCAGCTGAAGTACCATAACAACACTAGCGATACCGAGGGAGAATATCACGGTATACCGTGGCGTGAAATATACTCTATCACTATCCCATGGTACCACAATAATGTGCTGTCATGATATGAAGATGAAAACACTTGACTACTGTATTTACATTCATTGTTTACACTTCTCCTCATGCTTTAAGTTCAGCCAGTGGATTCTGCTACTGTATTTTTAAGACTTCGGTATGTAAATGTGGTCTTTTATGACTGGTTAATCTTTGTGCACTGTTAATGTGAGCGATTGTATATTTATGAGCTCATGATAAATAGACACAATGCATTAGTAGTGTCCCAAATGATGACCTAGCGTGCACTATATATATATATATTAGTTTTAAGCCCCTCCCCTTTGGCTACATAATTTAAGCTGCGTCAGTCGAGGGTGTGACGTGTCCAACATTCCACACTTAATTTTTCTGGTTAATTAAAGGCACAATATGTAAGATTATAGGATTAAAATATCCGAAAGCCACTAGAACAGTGTTATATAGTTTTTTGACTTGTGTGCATTATCCCAAATGTTTCCAAGAATAATCTTGGAAAATTTTGTAGTAACCATGGAAACCCCAAAGCCGCTTTAATATCTGATGTGTTTTATTAGACGGTGAGCAACTGTTTGGATCATTCATGGACAGAAACTAATCATTGTTCTCCAGCTCAACACAGTTAGTCTTATTGTTTAGATCTGGTGTTCTTGATTTACCGCGAGTGCCATGTTTTACCATGCCTGATATGATCTCGCTCACTGCAGTGTGAACAAGTGTCTCATAGTAGCGCCGAGCGGACGCACAGAGTAGCATTATAACATCACTTTAACACACTCAAATGTGTGTGATATGATAGAACAGCGCTGCGTTACCACACACACACACACGAGCGGAAGAAGCGGAAGCGCTCGTCTGACAGAATAAAAGCTCCGCCCAATCAAGAGTCAAGACACGCCTTTATGTTGAATAAGAGACGAAAAATTACATATTGTGCCTTTAAGTGTATAATCTGGGTATTTCAAGTTCACTTTTTCTTGTTGGGATTTTCGATGTGTGAATACTATTTATACTATGACATGGCTTTGAAAGTGCTCAAGTACACACACTGGGCGCACCTGTTGTGTTTAAAGCGATAGTTTTGTGTGCTTCTTAACCGCTGGCGCACAGAGAAAATGGGCGGCAGGTGTCAGGCGAGGAGGCCGATCAACAACGTGCCGAAAGCCGAGGCCATGGACGAGAGCTTCGAGGTTCTGCTCCTGAAGTACAAACAGATCCAGCTGGAGCTGGAGTGCATCCGGAAGGAGGAGCGGATGGCCCTGAAGGAGGACGAGGAGCCGCTGGTGCCGCCGGCTGCGCTGGAAGAGCCCGTCTCTGCCCTGAAGGACGAGAAGAAAGCGTTTCAGGCCTTCAACATCAAGCCGCTGAGACAGAAGCTGCTGACGCCCGCGGAGAGAGACGCCCTCAACACCACCCGACCCGCGCAGACACCGGACGGGGACGCTGGGGAGAAGGACGTCTGTCCGGATGACGGTATCAGCTCGTCAATCCCACAGTTCTGGATTCCAGTGCAGTCTCCTGTATTGAGATTTTCTTGTGTTTTCTCAGGTGTGAAGGAGGAGGAGGAGTGTGAATCTAACCTCAACATCTCAGCAGTGAGTGACGAGACTCCGGTCGGCCCAGCCAAGGTACACACACACACACACACAACAGCACCTTCAATGCTCCCGTCCGTAACGCTGCTGTGATGAGTGAAGCACACTGAGCGGGTACTTTGAGTTGGGTAACACTTTAGTTCATGTATATTACTAGGATATTGGCTGTTTATTAGCACTTATGAAGCACATATTAATGCCTTATTCTGCATGACCGTATTCTACATCCCTTAATCCGACCAATACCTAAACTTATTTGGGTCAAAATTATCTGCCAGTCGTGCGTCTCACGGGTGTGCCTGTGGCAATAGCCAACAATACATTGTACGGGTCAAAATTATCCATTTTTCTTTTATGCCAAAAATCATTAGGATATTAAGATCATGTTCCATGAAGATATTTGGTAAATTTACCATAAATCTATCATAAAGCTATTATTAGTAGTAATATGCGTTGCTAAGGACTTCATTTGGACAACTTTAAAGGAGATTTGCTCAATATTTAGATTTTTTTGCACATTCCAGATTCCAGATTTTCAAATCGTTTGGCTAAATATTGTCCTAACAAACCACAAATCAGTGGAAAGGTTATTTATTCAGCTTTCAGATGATCTATAAAACTCTGACCCTTAATTGACCTTTATGACTGGTTTTGTGGTCCAGGGTCACATGAAGTTTCTTTAGCGACAGGGAATCGCACATATAAACATATCTATACGTCACATGACTAAGCATGTGTCGTCGTCTCTCAGTCCACTTGTGTCCACTTTACACCAGTGTGAACAGAAGGACAAAACCTAGAAAAAGGGTGTGTTTTCAAACGTGTCCAGATTCGTGTAGATGTTGGTTCAGTGATGGAGTAACGGGTGAATGTTTGAGTGATAGTGTTGTGTTCTGGTGCTGCAGAGGGAGGACGAGGACGACCTGTCGGAGCTGCAGCTGCGTCTCCTGGCCCTGCAGTCGGCCAGCAGGAAGTGGCAGCAGAAGGAGCAGCAGGTGCTGAAGGAGAGCAAGGACAAGATCACCAAAGTCCTCAAAGTGCCTCAGGACAAGAGCGAGGCTCCGGCCGACAGGAACAAGACAAGCGGCCGAGGAAACGCCCTGTGCCGATCGCAGGAGGGGGCGAGAGCTGCCAAAGCCACTCCGGACAAGAGCAAAGCCAAGAAACCGGCCCACCTGAGTAAGACTCGTTCACACTGAACGCCGCCATCATCACGTCTGTCAGATGCTTCATGTGTGTGTGTGTGTTTCAGCCAAGCAGGCGTGGAGGAAGCAGCAGCTGCGCACCTGGAAACTGCAGCAACAGGAGGAACAGAGACGCAAGCAGGAGGAAGAGGAGGAGCGGAGGAAGAGAGAGGACGAGATCCGCAAGATCCGAGACCTGTCCAACCAGGACGAGCAGTACAACCGCTTCATGAAGCTGGTGGGCTCCAAACACCACTCGCGCAGCAAGGTCAGAGAGTCGCACGCCCCACGACCCCTTCGGCCCGAGCTCAGACGCTCATGTGACCTGTGCTTTCTTACAGTCTTCAGACGGCGAGCAGAGGAAGCTGGCCAAGCAGAGCCTGGACACGTCAGGAAATCTCTACCAGTACGACAACTACGACGAGGTGGCGATGGACACGGACAGTGAGCCCAGCTCTCCAGGTGCGTGCTCCGCTGCGGTCACATGAGCTGAATTCAGTGACGCTCGTGTCTGACTCTAACCGCGAGTGTTAACGCTTGTTTGCAGCCACGTCGCCGTCACACGATGCGCTGCCTGTGTTTCCTCTGGAGTCCACGCCTCACAGACAGGTACGTTCAACACTCACATCCGTCCTTCGTTCAGAAACACTAAATACTAAAACCCAACGATGAATGTTCTGTCATCATGTCGTTCCAAACCCGTAAGACTTTCATTCGTCTCTGGAGCGCAAATGAAGAGATTTCTGTCCCTCCGTTGAAAGTCCAGGAAACCAAAACATTCATAAAGATATAGTAAAGTAAACCTGTGTGAACAGAGCGGTTTAATCCAAGTCTTCTCTGAAGAGACACAATCGCTGTATATGATGAACAGATTCAGTCAGGCTTTTATTCTCATATAAACGGGGAATGGCACGCATGCACACACACGTTAAACATATAAAACGATCGGATCTCTTGACCTGGATTAAACAGGTTTTGGGTGAACTGACACTTTTATGGTGTGGTTTCATATATATTTATCTTTGTTCAGTGGGCAAAATTTGTCCATCTCAATGCGAGGCACACGTGAGAACGTTGCTTGTTTTGTAAGTTCCAGATCCATTTGTCCTGTTGCACACACACACACACACACATGTAGCACGTCTGCACACGCAGCACGTCTGCACATGCGTGTCAGAACTAATGGAGTGTCTTGTCCAGTGTAGACTCCATCATTAATGGGTTAATGTGTCGCTCGCGTCTGAATCATGAACCGCTACACTACAGACAATGAATCTACTTTATCTGTGAAATTTCACAGAAGTTTCACTAATGTGACGGCACCTTTAGGCTAATGTTTAATCCAGATTATGATTGTAGCTATCGCAAAAGCAGTGTGGATGGCATGATCTCTGTAGGTGTGCTGCATCATAACTGGTCTGTTGAGTGCATGAATGCACTGGCCAATCAGAGGCCTGTTTAAATCACTGCTGTTTAAGCAGTCTGATCCACAGATGTGTGTTGCGTGTTTCACATCTGTTCACAATGGCGCACAATCAGAGTTTATACAGATGTATTCACAAGACACTTTCTGCAGATGTTTGTAAAGGCCGGTTCACACCAAAGACGATAACTAACGATAACGACTAGGGATGGGTATCGAGAACCGGTTTTAAATTTCCCAGAACTGGTGATTCGATAAGGAACGCGCATTTCGATTCTGCTTATCGGGTCCTGTGTGCACATTTGAATGTGATTTAAGCCATTCAAGCTCAAAAGACTTGTGAGCTGTTTTCTGTGCTGCACACACACACTCTTCCTCATCTTTTTGCACAGCACACGAACGGACAAATACACACACACGTCAGAATATTCTGGTAAACACAGTCGGTTATGTCCTCAGACGGCTGAGAAGATGAACGCGCGTGTGTATCAGTATATACACAGTATATGACTTGTTTGACATCTATATCAGTAGCTGTTTTTGCTGTGGTGTATTTAAACCATAGTGTTCTTTAGCCTGTTGGTTGTTGTTCAGCTACAATGAAATGTTTTGCAATAAGAATAAATGTGAACGATCTCTAAGGTTTTTTTTACCTTATTGGAATCTAAATTAGGAATCGATGAGCAGAATCTGAATCGTTCGAATGCAAACGATACCCAACCCTAATAACGACACACAGGAACGATGTCGATCCAGATGATGAATGATAAAAACACTGACAGCCGCTCATAATCCACCAGCCTTTAAAGAGCTTGAGCGTTTAAAGCGGCTTTTAATGACTAGAACGACATCATGCTTTGGTGTGGACGCTAATATAACTGGCACATTGATGCCACATAATCATCGGCTCTTTTCAAACACAGAATAGCTGTTGTATGTCTTTATTCCGTCCTCTTATTTTCCAGGGCGTAGCGCAGCACTATCTGCAGCAGATGGAGTTCCTGCGGCTGGCTCCTCCTCCACCTCTGCCCCCGCTGCCGCCCCCCGATGAAGCCGAGCAGCCGCCGAAGCCTCCGTTCGCTGACGAGGAGGAGGAAGAGGAGATGCTGCTGAGAGAAGAGCTGCTCAAGTCCCTGGCCAGCAAACGGGCCGTGAAGGCAGAGGTAACGTGTCACGTGTTTCCTCTGTCAGGTGAGCGTGGCGTCAGGTGTGACGGAGCTGTTGTGTCTCTGCAGGACGCGTCCGGAAGCAGCGGGCCGCCCTCTCCTGCGCCCAGAGCCCTGGTTCAGCCCAGCGCCAGGAACAACCTCGCGGCCGTCAGTCTCAACACGGTCGTCTCCCACCCGCGAGCGCTCAAGTTCGTGCGGGGGCATCCCGCACCCAAAGCCCCGTTTGTGGTGAGTGGCGCGGGTGTGACGGAGAGTGAAGGAGTGCTTGAATCAGGGCTGACGTTCCCTTGTGTGTGTGTGTGTGTGTGTGTGTTACAGCTGCCTCGACACAAGTCTGTGGTGGTGCGTCTGAACGCGTCTGACGACAGCGACTCCGACGGCGAGAGCTGCGGCCCCGCGCAGATGGTGTTCGGAGGCCTGGAGTCCATGATTAAAGAAGCGCGGAGGACCGTAGAGGTGCGGGACCTCCCATATGTCTGTCGTTATGCTTGTCCGATGATGAAACACTGATGGGTTTTGTCATAACGGGTTTTCTTTTGCTTTCAGGCGGCCAAGCCGAAGCACTCCGTGTCGGAGAAGGAGAACAACCCAGTGAAGAGCGCCGAAGCCCTCCCTGATGTGAAGAAGATGGAGTATCGGCTGCTCAGGGACGACATGGCCAGGTGCGGTTCATTCATGCGCTCGAATGCTTTTAACTGAACTATTGTGACCTATATCAGAGTGAAACGCTTCTGGAACAAGAACACATGTATAACAAATGTTACAAAAGGACATAATATGGCCACTTTAAAGGGTTAGTTCACCCAAAAATTAAACTTCTGTCATTAATTCCTCATGTCAAACCCATCAGACCTTCGTTCATCTTCAGACACAAATAAAGATATTTCTGATGAAATCAAGCGAGAAGAAATTGTTGGTTAAAGTGGTTATTTGTGTTTGTTTTGCGCACTAAAGTATTCTCGCTGCTTTATGACATTAAGGTTGATCCACTGGAGTCACATGGACTGTTTTAACGATGTCTTTACTTTCTGGCCCTTGAAAGTGTTCATTAAACTGCTGTCTATGGAGGGGTCAGAGAGCTCTGGGATTTCATCAGAAATATCTTCATTTACACTTTTGTGTGAACTAACCCTTTAAGCGCTCATGTGATGTGCTGCAGTCTGGAGAAGCAGAGATCGGGCCGGCTGGAGTTCGTCATGGGCGTCCCGTCTCCTGCGGGCTCCGACTCGGAGCTGGAGATCATGGGAAGAGTGGCCGATCTGCAGGAGAAGTTCACTCAGCACAGGTGAGCGTCCTCACACACACACACACACATCTGTATGTTTCAGACGCACTCGTGCTGACGAGCGTGTTTCCCTGCAGAGCGCAGCTGTGTAAAGACGAGGCTCTGCTGAAGCAGCTCCAGCAACAGGAAGTCAAGAAGAAGGAGTCTCTGAAAGCAGCCGAGGGCAAAGTGACGAGACTCAAAGAGCAGCTGCTGGCGTCAGAGAAGATCGTGAGCGCCAACAGAGTCCTGCTGAAGAAACTGCAGGAGCAGGTGAGCGGGGTTCACACGGCACATCTACTTCCTGTTACGGGTTTATTTCATTACTGAGTAATGACGGACTTCTGTCAGAATGAGGTTCGGCCTCTCTGGTCACTGTGAGCATGTGAAATGTGTTTTTTTTTTTCCGTTCCCTTTATTTCATTATGATTTTTAATGGTTTAAATAAATTAAGAAAATCAAAAAGTATGTCTATTCAATTGAATTCATAACACTTTAAGAATTTATTACAATGTGTGTCCCGCAGGTTCAGAGAGTTCAGCACCGCGTGACCCTGAAGAAGCAGCAGTCAGTGAAGCTGAAGAGAGATCTCGCTCAGGCCACACTGAAGCGCAGCTCGTCCGCCGCCATCTACTCGGTAAAGCCCGTTCTCTCAAATGATTGAGCCAGTGAATGAGTGTGTGTGGTGCTGACTGTGTGTGTGTGTGTGTGTGTGCAGCCGGTGAAGGTGCGGCGCGTGGATCACTCGGACGTGCATTATGCAGAGCTCATCGCTCAGAAGAAGCGCCTGCAGCAGCTGGAGTCTGAGTACGCCCTCAAGATTCAGAAGCTAAAGGAGGCGCAGGCGTTACGGCAGGCCGAGCCGCGCCCCGTTGCCCCGCAGACGCCCGGCGTGCTCTACCCGTTACCACAGCCCTCGCTGCACGACCTGACGCAGGACAAGCTCACCCTCAGCGAGGACGTGGAGGAGGACGAGCAGCAGCAGCAGCTTCCTGCCGCCGTGACGCCCACCACCCGCCGCCGCTCCTTCCGAGAGTCTGGCTCCTTCACCAAACCCAAGCTGTGCCACCCGGAGGCGCCCGCTGCGTCCCCCATGCCCGTCAAACAGGCTAAAGCGTCGCCGGAGCTGCTGCTGGGGCTGAACGTGGAGGACCTGCGTCAGAGGTACACGCAGAGCGCCGGCCTCGCCGAGCTCCTGCAGGAAGAGACGCGCCTGCTACGCCACCCCGAGCCTCCTGGGAAGGTACAGTCGCAGAGCTCGTTTGAATCAACTCCAGTGTTTCCTTCTCTCCTTTAACTGTGTGTCTCTTGCAGGTCGTGCAGGTGGACTTCGATCCAATGGCAGCCCATCAGAGCCGAGTGGAGGCGAAACCAGAGCCGTTTGGGCCGTATCACAGCCCTTTACTAGTCTTTAAATCCTACAGGTTTGGCTCGCTTTCAGCTCAAAGTATGCTTCGGTTCTCACACGTACACCAGGGTGAACATTTAGTGTGAACTCGCACATGCTCTTTTACATTATTTAGCATTATTTCACATTTAATTAAGGTGCGGTCACATTAGTGAAATGTCAAAAAAAGTTAAGTTTTTCTTTGTCAATAGCATAGCCATGTATAAAGCACCGATCACAGACGTCACTCACACCAAGCAGCTTTCTGCTGGGCAATGCGGTGGATTCACACCACCCAACCTGGACACTTTTGTCCTCGATCGCACTATTCCTGTTGTTTTATAGGTCAAAATTTCCACAAACTCTGAACAAGGGTGAAGCTCTCTAGTTCACAAACAGGGTCACCGCTATAGTTCTGCTGGTCCATAAGCGCAACCTACAGCCACAGAGTCGGATTGCATTTTCATTCGGCTGTTTTTGTTTAGACCAATGGCAACAAATCATGTAATGTAGTGTTATAAATGATAACTGATGGATCGACAAGAAGCTAATGTGCAAAGATCGATACAATCCCTGGTGCCTGTTCACACACGTATCAAACGGAGGCTGTGTGTGCGTGTCAGAACTGAAGCATGTTCTGCTCTCTGCCCTCATGAGTGTGTTCCAGCGGTCAGTCTGTGGGTCACTCACACTGTTTATTCCTGTCACTCGTTCAGGTTTAGCCCGTATTACCGGACCAAAGAGAAGCTTTCCCTCCGCTCGCTCTCCTACAGCAACGTGATCGAGCCCAAGAAGTGCTTCTGCCGCTTCGACCTCACCGGCACGTGTAACGATGACGACTGCGCGTGGTACGTCACCGCCGCTCGAGATGTGAGTGTGTGTGTGTGTGTGTTGAGTGTGTGGCTGAAGCCCTCTGTGTGTTTCAGGCAGCACATGAGGAACTGCACCCTCACTGAGAGCCAGCTGTTTCAGGACGTCCTGTCCTACTGCCTGCCTCTGATTGGCTGCACCGACTCCAGCGGCACCGGTGACATCAGCAGCGCCACAGGTAAGCGTCTCGCGTCACATGACGTCCCTGAACAATCAGCACAGAGCTGTAGATCATGAGCTCCTGTTCACAGAGAAATACATCAAGAAACTGTTTGGGGCCAATAAGGACCGGATGGGGACGGACCAGAAGGCCGTTCTGCTCGTGAGCAAAGTCAACGAGCGACTGAGACACAGTGAGTGCTCGTGTGCCTGTGTGTGATGCGTTCAGTGTGCGCTGCGACTGACCACTGTTTGTTTCTGTCAGTTCCTCCCTTCACCACCTTTAAATCTCAGAGGAAGTGGAGACCTGAAGCTCAGAGAGTGAAGACTCGCGCTCAGGACGATGAAGATCACACCTGCGTGGACGTCACCGTTCCTGTCCGACAGGGTGAGAGTCACCTGACGCCGTGCGATCACATGACTGTGCTGTAGGTCAGGGCTGGTGTGAGTGTGTAACGTGTGGTCCGCTCTGACAGATGTGCGCGTGCAGGAGCGCTGGCCGTGGGCCGACGTCTGCGTGACACAGGACGACAAACGGTACTTCGACAGCGAGACGGATGACATCAGTAACCTGGAGACCAGCGTGCTGGAGAGTCCCAACGACGTGCAGCTGTGGATCAAACTGGCCTTCAAGTACCTCAACCAGAAGGACACGTGAGTGCTGTGCCAGGAAAACACATACTGTGATCAACTGGTGTGTTGTGTTGAGCGTCCGGCAGCATCTGTGTGTGTGTGTCCGTAGCTCGGTGACGGAGTGTCTGGACGCGGCGCTGAACACGCTGTCCCGCGCGCTGGAGGACAACCGCGAGCAGGCGGAGGTGTGGGGTCACTACCTGACGCTGTTCTCGCGGCGCGGCAGCAGGGACGAGCTCCAGGAGATGTGTGAGATGGCCGTGGAGCACGCGCCACACTACGACGTCTGGTGGACTGTGAGTCCATACTGTTCATTTCCTTAACCACAAGTATGATGAAAAATGACAGGTCATGAAACGATAACTGTGACTATATCAACATGCAATAGATGAGACTAAAATATGACGGACTGCAGCACAAGCCCCTACTGCGAGCTTTCATGCCTGCGGTTGCCAGATGTCACAAGCTTTTCAGTTTAAGAAACATTTTCTGCCCAGTGTTTTCCATAAAGAGTCATAACACACACAGTTTCTGCCAGTCTCATGTTAATCTTGAGTATCTATAGAGTAGTGTTGATCCTTCATATCTCCCAAGAGTCTTTAGTTTATCATATTTATAAAAGACAGATACACTGTACCGATTCTTTCAGAAAACAGCCGAGTCCGTGGAGGCGTGCAGTGGGCGGAGCTAAAGAGACACACACACACACATCATGGCATTATCCCTGGATAACTCCCGATTCACTATACGCTGGTGTTGTTCACATAATATGCACTTACGCACCGATTGCCAACAAAACACACACATTTGATGCAGTTTCACTCACCGCCTGCGGTTTCCACTCATGACCGGGAACACACAGGGCCATACTCAAACACTGTCTGAAACTTGTTTGAATCCTGAAGGAGTGTATTCGGCACAGAAATACTCCGTCATACGTCCAACTCTTTTTTGAAACTGTTTATCATGAGAATCGACTCTTGAACAGTGTAAATAAGGCAGAATGCATGAAGACATCCCTTTAATCTTCACACTGGGCCTCGTGTATGAAACAAGCGTGCGACAGAAAACTGTGTGTATGGCCTTGGCATTTATCAATATGGACGTGAGCGGGGGCTACGATCAAATCTCACGTCAGGCCTCCGCTCGAGTAGAGTTCGAGTTAGCGTGAACTTGCAAATCTGCCGGAGAACTGTAACGAGAGCATTTTGATCATTTAGATTATTTTCCTGACTGACATCCGAAGCTCATTAACTGTTAAGATTAGAATGTCAAATTAAAGTGAAATTGAATTAGAATAGATGGGTGTCTGTGACCCATTTTTCCAGGGCTTTAGATTTATATGCTCAAATATAACCGCATGAACCGAACACGAGGATTCTCACATCACCTGCAGCGCTTCTGTGAACAGAGAAACACAAATGAAGTATAAAAGGAATAAAATAAATCTGCACGAAATATTTCACTTAAATTAACAGATTAACAAAATAAAAAAAACGATGCGACACATAGCGTAGTAAAGGCTGCGCTCGTTTATGTAACACATTGTAGTTTTCTTTATCCTATATTTATTAAATCCAAGTGATCGCGCGTGCGCCTCACTCGCACACAGTGCTGCACACACACCATATCATATATTCTCAGCCATTCATCATCAAACTAAAGTGCAGTCAGCCAAACATAAGACACTGCTCAAATGAAAGGGTCTGCTGTAAAATCAGCCCAACGTGAGGCTCTAAACCGTGAATTTTTAGGGGCGTGATATTTAAATGACGCCACACTTATCAACATACGATCACTCGTGTGATAAATGTTTGATAAATCACACATGAACCCTGTCGTAAGATGATTTCTGCGGATCTCTACACTGCAGAAGGAGCGCAGATGAGCTGAAAACACAGATGAGCGAGTAAGCTGCCGTTCAGCGATCTCCATTTGAGATGCTCAAATGAAAGCGCCACAGTCGGTCTGTTCCTTCACGAGCCGCTGGCTCTGTTTGACTGAATCTGTGATGAACTGTAATAAATCCACACACGCCCCGGCTAGCACTTCAAAAGGTTAGGAGCAACTCGAATACAATTCATATATATTAAAAGATTTATTTTATTTAAAAACAACAGCACGTTCTGTAGAGAAATGAAAACGGTAGTGATGCACCAATCATGATTTTTCATGGCCGATGCCGACACCAGCTGCCTTTTTTTCTTAGTTTAAACGAGCTTATTTGTTGTTTATTTGCTCTATATCTAGGGCTACATCAAGGAAACACACTAGTTTACACGGCTCACACGTGCGGCTGTAATGTGGAAGCGTCCCAACACCCATAGATGGAAAAGATCGAAAGTGTGGCTACATTTCATCGGGCTCGACGGCAACAGCCCGCGATGCAATATTTGCAACAAGATGATTGCTGCCAAGACCGGCGACACGACAAATCTGACGAAGCACGTGACCGATGAAATGCATGTCACAAATGCTTGAAATGTCTACTTTTAAACGCTCCAAATGGAATGGAAAACAAATGCTCTCTGATCATGTAATAGGCGCGTGTGTTCACAATACTGCAGCGATGACAAATCAGCCTCGACATCTTCATCTTTGCAGCAACACTGACTCAGAAAACACGTTTATTAATAAACTATTGAAATGTCTCCTTGCTGTTTTTTCCTGACACAGTCATAATCATTAGGCTGCTTTTGCCAGTGCTTTAAGGCAAGATTTATGCGTGCTGAGCACAAGGCATATTGTCTCAAAGCAGCTTTACAGGAAATGCATGCGTCTGCATTACAATTTACAGTGATCTGTTATCAGCGGAGACTGACTAATGCATTTTAGAAATATACAAATCACACAATTAGCTAACAATATATACATTTAAACAATGTATTTAAGGCAGAAACAATGAGCTCACTGAAGTACAGAACACATGCTGTTAAATGATTAGGATGTATACAAACATTATGCATTGGTGTTTTTTTACAGACTCAAAGACTGAGTCTCTAAACCAGACATTTAATGGACCGAACAAAAGCATGACGAGGTTGACTTAAGTATGATTAAAAACTGCGTCTGTCACAGGACTGAGACTGGTGGACAGCGGTGGGGTGTTGAGCTGGTGTGTGTGTGTGTGTGTGTTTCAGTACATGAGCGTGGAGAGCACCTTCGAGGGCAAGGATTACGTGTGCGGCCGCCTGATCTCTCACCTGCTGGAGGCCTCGTCACATGACCTGCGTCCAGATGTGCGCTCCTTCCAGCTGCTGGAGTCGCTGCTGTTCAGGGTCCAGCTCAGTGTGTTCAGCGGCCGACAGCACAACGCTCTCAACACACTCAAGGTGAACCGGACTTATATCTGATCCAGTGCTATTGGTCACTCTCTAACACTTTACCATATGGTTGGTGTGTTAGCTAACATGAACTAACAGTCAACTTATATTTGTACAACCTTTATTAATCTTTGCGATTTTATAGTGTTTGTAATTCATGGGATGGGAGCTCTTAGAGATTTTTCTTTGCGCTCATACCAACGACGCACACACAAGCCTGTAAAGAGCTCGCGCATCCCACATTAAGTTTCCTTAAACAGTCAAATACACACAATTATGTAAAAATGTCCGTCTTCAGGGAGTATTCACATAAACACAGTCGGTTATGTCTTGCGCGAATGTAAATAGTGCAATAGCATGCATGCAGATATTATGAGATCTAAACGTCATTGGTTGAAACGATTTCGTGATATTTAAACGATTCGATCTTATGTGCGTTAATCAGTGTTAAAAGAAAATAAATGTCTAAATGAGATGATGCACTCCCCTGTCGATGCTCGAGTCAGGATAGTGACGGATGCTTGGCTAGGTTTGATGGTTCTTCATCAGTTTTAGAAGCAAATCATTCCAAATTTCACTTCTACTCCTCTCTTTAGTAATTAGTTTTAGGCATGTTGAGTGAGATTCAACTGCTTTATCCATTTTGTTCCTCTGTGTTGCCACATTTGCCGGTTTCGCATCAGTTTGAGTAGTGCACTGCCACCTAGCGGTGAACTTTGGAACAGCAGCATATACAGAAATGTGCAAAATATCGTACCGTTTGAAATAAAATATATACCGGTATTTTCCCAGTCGCATCCCTAACAAGTACTGAGTAATATTAATTAATGTACTTACTATAGGGTTAGGGTTTGGTTCAGGGTTAGTTGCATGTAATGAAGGTCTGAAGTTCGGGCCATTATTGTTAAACGAGGTTATGTGTGTTGTTGTAGAGCACGCTGGATTCCAGCGTTGCGGATCACCTGACCGTGGCGGACCGCTGTCTGGCGTGGCTGTCCTACATCTACCTGACGGAGTTCTGCCGTCTCCCACCCTCTCTCTACGACCCTGCCAACTCCCTCCCATCCAGGATGGTGTGCACAGACGCCTTCCTCATTCCCTGGAGAGCGGCCCAGGACGCCCACGCACCTGCCGACACCATCATCAGCCTGTTCACAGGTGAACCCGCTTATCACACCGTACTTCTGTAATCCAGTGCATGACCTCTGCCCGATCTCACTCCAGTATTTCCATTGACACTGTGATCTCTGTGTTTCCTGCAGACGCTGTGAGCCGCTGCACGGATGAGCACTTGTCCTCCAGCGAGCAGATTCAGAGCTGTTTCCCCCTCCACTCAAACCTCGTTCACCTCTACCGGCGGCTGGACAGGTACAGCGGCTCCGCTCCCATCACAAGGCTTTCTGAAGTGCTGTGCTTGTACTGATGCGAGTGCCATGCTTTCAGATGTCCGGAGGCTGTGGCTCTGTGTGAGCGTCTGCTGGCGGCGTGTCCGCTCTACTGCCCCCTGCTGGAGCTCACCTGTGAAGTGCACGTGTCCTCGGGACACGCCGATAGAGCCGAGGCCTTGTGGACACGCGCTCACTCGGACAGCGCCAGCAGCGCCCGCATCTTCTACCAGCTCAGCAGGTGTTTGCACTCTCAGGTGAGACCTCAGCCTCCTCTGACCGGTGCAGAAGCGCAGCGGCGGTGGCCTAATGCTCATTTCTGTGAGTTTGTGTCTTGTGCAGGGGAAATGCAGTGTTCTGGAAGAGCTCTTTGACACGTTCATGCACTCTTTCTGTGAATCTGTACCAGATCAGCTGACGTCTCTAGATGTACTACGGTAATGTCCTCACTGACACCACAGTCTGCAATGTGTGCTAGCATGAGCAGGGTTCCCACTGTCATTGTGCTTTCCACGTCTGGGACAGTCAACACATTCTTCTAGTTTTTCTCCAAGGCTCGACAATAAGGACTGTCTGATGTCCCGGGGCCGGTGTGAAAGACGCTCGGGCCAGTGCTGGATTGTCACGAAAGTTTATCATTTCCACCAGAAGTCTTGCCACTTTAAAAAGAGCTTTTAAACCATTCAAGCGTAAGAAGAGAACTTAATGCGCACAGAAAACGGCGCACGAGTACTGAATTTCAGAAATAAATTATCTTTAAAAAGTGGACCATGGGAATGTATGATTGTTTTTCTCCGACAGGTCATTCTGGTCCTGTGCGTTGGCATGTTTCATGTGTCGTATGTGTGCAGTATTTGTTTGAAGATCTGATGTTTGTGATTTCAGCCATGTTCTTGGTGTTGAAACTCAAGACTTGCTGAAAGCTCCGACGCTCAGAGAGGATGTTGAGCTGGTGGATCAGCTGCCGTACCTGCACCTCCTCCACTGGTGCGTCCAGCTGCTGCTCCGTCTGTCTCTCTGCACACGGCTCCTGTTCTAACCTTGACTCTTGATTTCTACAGCTTCTGGCAGTCGACCTTTGGCAGTGTCAGAGAGGCCATTGATGCGTTTGAGAAAGCTTTGGGAACTGTTACAAAGTTGGAGTTAATTCACACACTCTGGCTAGAGTAAGTGACCTATATAGTTTGCTAAACCTAACTTAGTTGGGTATTACTAGTTTATTACCACAGCATTAAACTAGGAATGCACAATATATCAACGGCCACATCAGTATACGGCGATAAATGTTCATTTTTAATCTTATCGCTATCTGTCTGATAAGAACGCACCGCCGGCCATGAGGGTTCCTTGCAATTTCCTTGTTTTCTGCAGGTAAAGTTTTTAATGTAAAAGTCCATTGTATTTGTTTTTGTAATCGGCTCAGAAAAATGTATATCAAGATTTAGCTTTATCTGTCAAAATATCAGTTATCGGCTTTTGAGTATGAAGAATTATCGGTATTGGGCAAATTTCCATATTGATGCATTTATCGGCCAATAAATCAGTTATCGGCTTCCAAATATATACAAATCAGGCATAACATTGACTAATATTGTGTTGGTCCCCCTTTTGCTGACCCGTCTCTGATGGACTCCTCTAGACTGAAGGTGTGCTGTGGTATCTGGCACTAAGATGTTAGCAGCAGATCCTTTAAGTCCTGTAAGTTGCGAGGTGGGGCCTCCATGAATCAGACTTGTTTGTTCAGCACATCCCACAGATGCTCGTTGTTGTGCTCCTCAAACCATTCCTGAAGCATTTGTGCTTTGTGTCAGGAGCATTATCCTGCTGGAAGAGCCACAGCCACCAGGGAATACCGTTTCCATGAAAGGCTGTACATGGTCTCAACAATGCTTAGGTAGGTGGTACGTGTCAAAGTAACATCCGCATGGATGGCAGGACCCAAGGTTTCCCAGCAGAACATTGCCCAAAGCATCCCACTGCCTCCGCCGGCTTGCCTTCTTCCCATAGTGCATCCTGGTGCCATGTGTTCCCCAGGTAAGCCACGCACCCGGCCATCCACGTGATGTAAAAGAACACGTGATTCCTCAGACCAGGCCTTCTTCCATTGCTCCGTGGTCCAGTTCTGATGCTCACGTGCCACTGTTGGTGCTTTCGGCGGTGGACAGGGGTCAGCATGGGCACCCTGACTGGTCAGCGGCTATGCAGCCCCATACACAACAAACTGAGATGCACTGTGTATTCTGACACCTTTCTATCAGAACCAGCATTAACTTCTGGAGCAATTTGAGCTCCAGTAGCTCGTCTGTTTGATCGGACCACACGGGCCAGCCTTCGCTCCCCACGTGCATCAATGAGCCTTGGCCGCCCATGACCCTGTCTCCGGTTCTCCACTGTTCCTTCCTTGGAGCACTTTTGATAGATCCTGACCACTGCAGACCGGGAACACCCCACAAGAGCTGCAGTTTTGGAGATGCTCTGACCCAGTCGTCTAGCCATCACAATTTGTTATGCCTGATCGGTGTATATTAAGATTTAGATTTATTTGCCAAAATATCAGTTATCGGCTTCTGAATATGAAGAATTGTCGGTATCGGCTAAATTTCCATATCATTGCAATTATCGGCCAATGTATTAGTTATTGGCTTCCGAATATAAAGAATTATCGGTTCTGTTTCAGCCAAAATGTCCATATTGGTGCATCCCTACATCAAACTCATTCTCACTGCGTGCTGATAGTCGTAGTCTCATAACGCTTTGCCGTTTCTCCCCAGCTATCTGTCCTTCTCCAGCAGTAAGATGTTGGGTCTGCAGCCGAGTGTTCGTGAGCTGAAGATGTTCACAGGTCTGGTGCACCGCTGTCTGGAGACTGTGCCCACCAGACTCACCCTGCCCTTCAGCTCCTCGCAGTACTGGAGCTGCTTCAGCTTCCACAACAAGGTAACTAGTCCCGCTTGGCTCAAGATGACCGCATGTAAAGCAGTCTGGTTCTTAAGGGTGTATATGTTTTCATTGCTTACGGACAGTGTAGATGGTAGTGTGTTTGTATTTTGTGCTGTGTGCATTGCAGGTCATATCCTTCTGTTTGGGATGTTTCCCTCAATCCCAACATTCCCTTGTCCTGGAAAGATTTCAGCATATCATGCCAACCAATACTGAACTGGCCATAAGGTAATCGGAAGACTTGCTTGGATTTATTCTGATGGTTTCTGACCTGAAGCTTGTAAAATGTCCCAGTATTTCCCATTATATAAGTGTATCAGATGTCATTACTTGTTTGTTTTTTACGGTGTAAATATTTCTCAGGTTAGGGTTACCCTAACCCTTCACCTAAACTGTCTTCTCTGTAATAGGGAACTGTTTAATTCTTTAACTTAATCAATAGGCGGCACTGGATACAAATCACAGCTTCTCGGCACTTTAATGTCCTGGAGTTTAGTGTTAATTGTCCTTGTGTAGGTTGCTGCAGCAGGAATGGCAGGATGGAAATGTTGAACATTTTAAATTGCAAAGCAGAATGTTGTGCAGTAGCGTCCCAACCTGTCTGGCCATCTGGAAAATGTAAGTTCATGAGCTCCAAATACATCTAGCTAAAATGTGTCCAAATGAGATTATTCTAACGCGTTTGGTGTAGCTCTCCACCTCTTTAGCATAGCTTGTTTTGAATTGAATTGTTCTGAAAATCAAATTGAGACTTTCCCTCCACGTTATATATTCCATATGTACAGGTAAAAACCCATGAGGTCACATGATGTGAATTCTCCTTAAGACATCACCTGCTTCCTAATAGCATAAGATTGGGACTCCAGCAGTTCTGTTAGCCTAGTCTTCGCTGGGCCATTCTTGCTGCTTTTGTTGCATTGCCAACAGAAGATGAGCTTGACTGGTTCACATGCCATGCACCCCATACTGAGTTGGCCTTGCGAGGTTATTGGCACAGCCGCCAATGCTCTGATATCCCTACGCCTGAGAATCCCGGTTCACAGAGGCTCATTCTGGCCCTGTTTGCTCAGTCACTGGAAGTGTTCTGGGACCAGTGGACTTCTGTCAAATATAATTAGAGACGCAAAGGCTACTATGGACTCCCCATGGGGTCACATCAGTCATAGGCCTCAGCTTGATGAGCTCTTTGCTTTTTTTGAGTGTTCTCCCTTCACTTCCTCATAGCTTAGACCAAGACCCTACATCTTGTCCTCTTTACACCAACATAAATGTTTGGTGAGAAAATTGAGTGCAATAAGCAGCCATTAAAGCATCTGTTCAGATCGCCACCGTCCATCCGATAGATTTTTTTACAGAGGTGTTTCAATCGCTTTTCCATTTCGCTATAAAATAAAAACTAAAGCTGCTGCTGTTACGTAAAACTGTGACTTGGTGGCGCTCACAAACACTATATCACTAAACCACCAGAACCAGCTCTCTACTCTTTAATAAACACCATAACTAATTCAAAAATCTGAACTGTTGTAAAATATGTAAATACTGTTTGACTTTCCTCCTCTTGACAAGCGGAGGTCAGAAACGGAAAGTTACATAGCGCTCTGTGTCTTAAAATAAACCAGGCTGTTTCTGATTTTCTGTAGATGGCTCCAGCAGTGAGTGAATTTGCATTCAGCCCGTCTGCCGTTTGTTAATGCATTGGTCTGAACAGACGTCTTCATGCCAAAATCAGACTGGATTTTCGTGCCAAAGATTCATGTTGGTATGAACAGGCCTTCATGCTTGCTTAAAATATAACGCTGTAGGTCTGAACCTGTACAGGTTTGGGATGACATGAGGTTGAGGTTAATTTTTGCGTTAATATCCCTTTAAGCATTATGGTTCCTTCAGCTGCGGACTAGATAACACTTTCTGAATCTGGTGATTCTGCATGCTTTAAGTTGCATACATGGATGGGGTTTGACAGTTTTTAGGGTTCCCCCACCTCCAAAATCCCAATTTAACCCCTGCCTACACCCATTACTGGAGCTCAGGCTGAAACAAATGCCCTCGCCCCCTGAAACGCAAGATGTTGACCGTTTCAAGGGTGTGGAGGGAGGGCTAGCTGTAAACCAAACTTTCATACTCGTACTATGTTGAGGGGTCAATGTCCTGCTAGGCAATTTAATTGGGAGTCTCAAAGGCTTTCAACTTTAAAACATTATTTAGTGAGGCAGGATCTTGTGGCCAGTGAGCCTCTAATGAACCTCACCCTCAGTAAATGAAGCCACATGCAGTTGACCCCTACCACAGTTGAGTAGTTTTGGGTCGGCTAGAGGGGTCGTTGCCTTTTATTGGTCAAACCAATGGTCTCCAGTCAGTGATCCAGTTATGATCTAGCCCTGCCTTCCATCCTGAAGGGCTGACCCCTGTGCCCTAACCCTTCCCAGGGTTTATACTCAAGAGTGAAGGGTGTAGGGGACCTAAAAACTGTTCCTTGGAACACACTTCTGTGTCATCTTGCCAAGCAAATTAAGGGAGCGTTGTCTTTGCACAATTGTGTATGCTGCCTGCCTGTGCAAAGAATCATGGGAGTGAAGTGTTTATCTGTTTTACCCTTCGCAATCCTTCATTCAGAAGGGCCCTTTCACACAGAGATTCCGGGAAATACGCTCTTAATGAGTCCCGGGATCGTTTGATTTTGGTGATTTTCTGGATCCTGTAAAGACGCGTGACATCAGAATGTGATGTGTAATGTCTCCGAAGCGAGAAACCAGGCTCATGCATTTTTTGTCCTGACTGGATCATGAACTAGTGCATTGCGTACCGCTTCACTAATCTGGAGAGCGATTTCCGCTTCAGCGGCATCACCACGACACACCTCTTACGGCATTGGTCCTGCATTTTGTTCATACGTGGTGCGTTCTGGGACTGATCCCAGCAATGTTACTAGATCCCCATCCTGGAATCGATCCCGAAATCATTCCCGGGACGTGTTTGCACTCAGAAAATTTTATGGCAACGCTCTGTGTGAAAGGGGCTTTGAAGTGGCCAGTTTTGGAATGACCCTTCGGTCATGACTCTTCTCAGGATTCATCCCATTCGGAGCGCAGCTAGTGATCCTGAAGACTTTGAGGAGCTGTGTCAGGTGTGTTTGAGCTGAACTCCGGCCCTCCAGGAGCAGGGTTGGCTACCTCTGGGTTAAATGTTGCTGAACAGACCTTTGGCTTTTTGGGGGGGGGGGTTGTGATAAGCGCAACTCAACACTGACTAATGCTACGGCCTGCTGTCCCTCCAGCCAATGCCAACAGCTTCTGGGGTTAGGAATAGTCTTGGCATTTGCTCCGTCACGGTGTCTTAGGGTGTTTCCCTGTACATATGGAGTGTGAAACCGAGTGGCAAGAGTCAGTCTTATCCAGAACGGGCACAGATTGTAGTCTCGAGACACTTGTTGAGCTTAGCCAGGGTGAAGTACATCTGCATGCCGTTCTTCAGTTCTGTAGTGAGAGATGTCCATTCATGTGGAAGCAGAAATGAGGTGAAGTGTTTGACGTCCTCTGTCGATATATTTCTTGCCAGAGCGATTGCGGTTGAGAAGGAGCAAAGGCAAAGAGCAGAGGTGAGTGAGAGGTCAGAGGTCAGGTCATTCCTCACACAGTGACCGATGTCTGTGGAGTTTTGATGGTTTCATTCTGTCGAATCTATTGTTCTTTCTGCAGGGTATGCTCAGTGCACGAATATGTAAGAGTTTAAATGAGAGATGGAGTGTGTTTTGTGTCTGAGAACGTTTGTGAACTGACTGTGTGTTCCTGCTCTGGTGTGTTTGTGCTTTCATCCGCACGTTTGCAGGTGCGGCGGCTCTACCAGCAGGCGCTCCAGAAACTGCCCCTGTCCGCTGCTCTCTGGAAAGATGTAAACAGCCTCTCCTCACCTCCACACCTGTCATTGAGTCTCTCTGGCTGTGGACGCGCCTCACCTGTGCTCTTCTCTCTCTCTCTCTCTCTCTAGTGTTTGCTCTTTGAGGCGGCAGAAGGAGGTAAAACTGACACACTGAAAAAAATAATTGACAAGTGCCAAGAGGTGGGAGTGAGTCTAAATGAGCCGCTAGGGTTAGAGCCGAGACAATCCGAGTGACACGAACACCACATTCCCAGAGCGAGAGTACATGCTTCCATTAGACCAGCCAAACTTGCACAGATACGCAGACACACGCTCATATATTAGACTCATTCAGTATTAAGAGCAGTCCAGTCCAGACACTATGAGCTGCCAATAATCCAGTATGTGGGCCTCTTTTGTCATCATGTACGTAAGTATGAATTTGTTGACCTGTTGCTTCCTCGTTGTTTTTGATTTGCGTGTTCCATTTGTGAACTAACACTTTTAATTTGATTTTTATTTTTCTTTAACGTTGCGTCATAGTTGTTGACGGACTGTGGCTGTTTTTAAGGTGGCTTGCCTCCTTCCTCTAAATATACTTCAGTTTGTTTGGTTTTTCTCATGGTGTCTCGACCATGCCTCGTGAAGAATATGAACTCCGCTGGAGAGTTTAAGGGCTCCGCACCAAGTGTTTTTTTTTTTCCTTTTGTTTTTTGTTGGGTATTTTCTCCTCCCTCTCCAACCATGGATTAAATGGCTGTTATTGGAAGTATTCTGTTTGGCTCACCAGTGTCGGTGTATTGATGGAAACTTCTCCACAGACTGCCAAACCTGCCGACACTCGCCGTGTCTGTAGTCATGGACTGCGCCAAAAGACCTCATTCAACTGTTCATGTAATGATGTTTCTTCACAAATTAAAAATCCATGTTTGTATGTGTTTGTGCGTGTGTGTGTGTGTGTGTATATATGCACACACACACGCACGTTGATTAACGTATTCTGCAGGAATGATAATCTTACACCTGTTTTTTTTCTTTCAATTTATAATTGAACAATGTTTCTATTAAATTATTTTGTACAGAACTACAGTGTTGTGTGTTTATTATTGTGTAACGTTGGCTCTGGCTTGAAGCCTTTTCATAAACCACTTTATTACATATTAAACAGGATAAACGGGTCTCACTCAGCAGTGTTTTACTTGAACATATGGACAAAGATGAAATGTGTCCCTTTACATCAAATAGAAAAATGCATGCATGCTGTCACGCATGTAGAAAAGTTGTGTGCAGGGTTATTTACTTTATTTACCAGTGTTTTTTCCTCAAGACAATCAGTTGCAGTTCAGTGCTCACATTTGCATGCTAATCAAACTGCAGTTCTTTTATTAAACTGAATGAGGCAGAAAAATCTGCACGCCAGCACCTGATGTCACTTCTGTACAGACTCTTTAAAGCCAAGAGGAACTCCGAACACCTTCCGATGGATCCTGGGGGGTTTGGTGTCTGATTAATGAAGGAAGGGACGGGTGTTCATACGCCGGTGTTTTCCTGACTCCGGATGCTGTGTCCTTCCAGAAATCATTCCTGCTGCTCCATTCTTGTCTTCGCACTTCTTTCTTTGTTCTTTTTTACTAAGTATTTAAAAATCAGCATAATAATACACAGTTTGCAGATTATAAAATTAAAGTATCATATGCAGGCAAACCATATCTCACAGTAGGGGTTATTCACACTTTGGGTGTTCTGCTGGATTTGTGACCATCATCAGAGGTGAGACTGTTGCTGTCAAGGTCTCATTGCTGCAGGAAATCAGTGATTGCGGCGCAGGAAGAGTTTCCTATCCGAGGATGAAAGCCCTACATGGACATGAGTGAGAGTCCAGAGGAAAAGTTTGATGACCCGTCTCCTGAGGAGAGATGTTTCAGAAGAACAGCCTCGGAACAATAGAGTTATGTAACCAGCAAGGGTTTAGTGTTTGATTTTATTTTATTGGCCGCTTCAGAACACAACATTATATGTTACGCAATGCACTTGCTGACCAACAAACCTGTTCTTGTAGATATTTATTTTGTTTCTTGAACTTCTCTACACTGTATGGCTCAGGTACTCTGGGTCTTGTCTAAACCGCTCTGTTTGTAGAGACATGAACAGCACAGCAGGAGGTTACGCTCCATGTCTTCCTGTGGCGGGTGTAGCTTCCTCTATGGTAGATGTGTTTTAACAGCTCCAGATGGAGTCTTACTAGACTTCAAATCTCATGCCTTTCAGTATCATCTCTGTCTTATCTAGCAAAGGCATCACTGCGTGATCTTTGTAATTAGGACATGTTCCTAAATCCATGTTGGCCCTGGAACAACAGTCCTATCAACCAATCACATATTAGAGTTCTGTTCATAGGGTTTCTTGATCTCCTCAAACCATAAATTACATCTGATTTTATGGGCAGGTAATGGTTTGGGACAGGGTTATGATGACCAGTGTTGGTGGTTAGTCATTACAAGTAACATGCAATACGTAATCAGATAACTTTTGATGTAACAAGTACAATATGTAATCAGATTACTTTTTGAAGTAGCAAGTAACATTACAAATAACATGCAATACGTAATCAGATAACTTTTGATGTAACAAGTACAATTTGTAATCAGATTACTTTTTGATGTAACAAGTAACTAATTACAAGTAACGTGCAATACGTAATCAGATTACTTTTTGATGTAACAAGTAACTCATTACAAGTAACGTGCAATACGTAATCAGATTACTTTAAGTAGCAAGTAACTCATTACAAGTAACCTGCAATATGTAATCAGATTACTTTGAGTAGCAAGTAACTCATTACAAGTAACGTGCAATACATAATCAGATTACTTTTTGATGTAACAAGTAACTCATTACAAGTAACGTGCAATACGTAATCAGATTACTTTAAGTAGCAAGTAACTCATTACAAGTAACGTGCAATACGTAATCAGATTACTTTAAGTAGCAAGTAACTTATTACAAGTAACGTGCAATACGTAATCAGATTACTTTTTGATGTAACAAGTAACTCATTACAAGTAACGTGCAATATGTAATCAGATTACTTTTTATGTAACAAGTACAATTTGTAATCAGATTACTTTTTGAAGTAGCAAGTAACTCATTACAAGTAACGTGCAATATGTAATCAGATTACTTTTTTAAGTAGCAAGTAACTCATTACAAGTAACGTGCAATATGTAATCAGATTACTTTTTTAAGTAGCAAGTAACTCATTACAAGTAATGTGCAATATGTAATCAGATTACTTTTTATGTAACAAGTACAATATGTAATCAGATTACTTTTTGATGTAACAAGTAACTCATTACAAGTAACGTGCAATATGTAATCAGATTGCTTTTTTAAGTAGCAAGTAACTCATTACAAGTAATGTGCAATATGTAATCAGATTACTTTTTATGTAACAAGTGCAATATGTAAATAGATTACTTTTTGATGTAACAAGTAACTCATTACGAGTAACGTGCAATATGTAATCAGATTGCTTTTTTAAGTAGCAAGTAACTCATTACAAGTAATGTGCAATATGTAATCAGATTACTTTTTGAAGTAGCAAGTAACTCATTACAAGTAATGTGCAATATGTAATCAGATTACTTTTTATGTAACAAGTGCAATATGTAATCAGATTACTTTTTGAAGTAGCAAGTAACTCATTACAAGTAACCTGCAATATGTAATCAGATTACTTTTTATGTAACAAGTGCAATATGTAAACAGATTACTTTTTGATGTAACAAGTAACTCATTACGAGTAACGTGCAATATGTAATCAGATTGCTTTTTTAAGTAGCAAGTAACTCATTACAAGTAATGTGCAATATGTAATCAGATTACTTTTTGAAGTAGCAAGTAACTCATTACAAGTAATGTGCAATATGTAATCAGATTACTTTTTATGTAACAAGTGCAATATGTAATCAGATTACTTTTTGATGTAACAAGTAACTCATTACAAGTAACATGCAATATGTAATCAGATTACTTTTTATGTAACAAGTACAATTTGTAATCAGATTACTTTTTGAAGTAGCAAGTAACTCATTACAAGTAACCTGCAATATGTAATCAGATTACTTTTTTAAGTAGCAAGTAACTCATTACAAGTAACATGCAATACATAATTAGATAACTTTTGATGTAACAAGTACAATATGTAATCAGACTACTTTTTGATGTAACAAGTAACTCATTACAAGTAACGTGCAATATGCAATCAGATTACTTTTTGAAGTAGCAAGTAACTCATTACAAGTAATGTGCAATATGTAATCAGATTACTTTTTGATGTAACAAGTAACTCATTACAAGTAACGTGCAATATGTAATCAGATTACTTTTTGAAGTAGCAAGTAACTCATTACAAGTAACCTGCAATACGTTATCAGATTACTTTTTGATGCAATGATGAAAGTAACATTACTTTATGAATTTACACATTAATATATATTTTTTAAAGTAATGCACATTACTTTTCAGTTTAATTAATTTGTTTACACATTTTTTTAACTTAACAGTCACTTAGACATGCACAGGAACAGACACAAAGTACAAAAGTTACACAACACATAACTTTCAACAAAAAGAGTTGTACAGTAGGTAATTGTCCAAGCCCTGGTCATTTCTAGGCTTGACTACTGCAATGCGCTTCTGGCTGGACTTCCATTGTGTGCGATCAAAACGCTTCAAATGATTCAGAACGCAGCGGCACGTCTTGTCTTCAACGAGCCCAAAAGGGCCCATGTCACACCTCTCTTCATCTCTCTGCACTGGCTACCACTCGCTGCCCGCATTAAGTTCAAGGCGTTGATGCTTGCTTATGGATCCACCACAAGCTCAGCACCGCATACTTCGACTCGATCCTACGAGTCTACACCCCTACCAGAAGCCTCCGCTCAGCTGAGGAGAGGCGGCTGGTTCAAAAAACAGCTAAAAACCCATCTCTTCCGTGAGCACTTAATCTCATCATAATTTTTTTTTTTTTTTTTTTAATTCTAATTCTTTTTCCTCTATCTTTCTCTACACCCTCCCTATTCTAGCTTAGGCTACTCTGAGCAATGTCCAAAACTTAGTATTTAAGGCACTTTTTGCGTTTCTTCACCTCTTCATAATGGATCGCTTCCTGTACTCCTCAGTTGTAAGTTGCTTTGGATAAAAGTGTCTGCTAAATGCATAAATGTAAATGTAAATGTAGGTAACATAACCTGTAATGTTCAGAGGTCTTTTGTATGCCGTACATCGCTCTAGGGGTCAGGAAATATTTTAAGCAAAAGTAACAATGCATTTTGCATAAAAAGTAACGAAGTGACAAAATTAGCTACGTTTTAGGGAGTAACACAATATGGTAACACATTATCTTCATGTAACTTTCCCCAACACTGGTTACGGCTATTTGTTTGACAGGGATGCTATTTCTTGTCTTGCTAGGCAAAGTTACTGTCACTCACCAAGATCAAGATATCACTAGCAAGATATAGATCTTTCTTCAGGAAAGTTAGCACACTCAGTAAGTCGTACACCCTCTGGTGTTACTGAGACATGGGGCATATAAAGCAAAAAATCATGTAGGCTAAAAACAGAGAACACACATAACAACATATAGCAAAACACAACTGGGCTAAACAGCACAACATTAGAGCATATGCTGAAAACACGTCCACTTTTTTACCACAGCCCAGAGAAATTACCACCACCAAGTACTAAATTCTGATTAGTCAGGAACAGATAAAATATTAAACAGATATTAATGGACAAACAGTGCCATGGTGAGCACACCACACACTTCTCAATCATAGACGTTGTCTAGTTCATTTGGAAACAGGTAGGTTCATATTTTTCCCAATGTTGACTAGTTGTGGCTCGTATACATTTGTTTCAAAATGATTGTGAATGAATTACTTTGGCATGCTAGTGCTGGTGTAAGCAGGATAATGCACAGGTACAGTAACTGCCCTGTAGGGGATCATCTATGGTACTGAGATAATTGTGATTGGATTTCTAGTCTATTATGGGTGCAAAAGCCTGTAGTTCCCACTGTCAGATTCTCACCCAATCTCTCACACTGAAGCTTGATGTCTGGGACTGGAGTGAAGTTGATCCTGTGTATCACTGGAGGACCCATCAAACAGTTCTTTGGGACACATTTAGGGACACACTCCTCCCATGTGATGATGTTTCCTTTTGTTGAAGGATCCAGTGTTGTGTGAAATGCAGGACATGTCATTGTTCAATGTCCCTTTAGTGTTGCCAAGTCCACGGCTACTTTTAAGTTGTTGCCGCTTGTAAAACATTTTTCCGTAAGATTTTTGCGTACGTATGATTTCGGTGCTCCAACACCCCCAAAACATGCCCAGATGTACAAATTCAGTGGAGAAATCGGACGTCCGGTGGAGAAAATTGCCTTTGAATACTTTTGGGCTACTTTTGTTTAGACCCAAAGCTGGTGCAGCTTCATCTTTAAGCCAAATGTTGCATCTGTCTCTGTCCATGACTCTTGGCTGGCTAATCTAAGATTTGCCATAGTGTCTGTTATGACTCTTTTTTGATTTCTCCAGATTCCCCATTTATTTCACTGGAGACTCTTGATGAAGGATGTGTGCGCTGTTACTGGCAGAGGTTCTCTGATCAGTTTTCTTCTGGACTCCCATGTTGACGATAACCTTCTTCCTCTCCATCATCATCATCTCAATTATCTTCAGTCTGTTCTTCAGGTTGGCCATCTCTTTGGTCCTCTCCAGAAGTTTGAGGTGGTCTTCATCGGTCCTGTAGTGTCGGAATGGCAGTTCTCTTGGGAAGGCCAGGACTTCTTGAGGATTTGCAATAACATATTTTGCTTCATGTTGAAGTGCGTCGTCTTCCTCTCTTGTTGGTGCATTTTCAAATGCAGCTGTTCTCTCTTCTTGCTGTAACTTCTCTCTATCTCTCTTCTGGTGTAAATTGTTTCTCAGTATTTTGTCAACCTTGCTTTCTTTTTGTCACTTGCTGACTGTCAATGAAACAGGAAATAAGGCTAAATATCAACAGTAAGTAATAGTAATATTTAAATCATTAGTTCATTTTCATTACAGAAACAATACAACAAACAACTGTAGCGGTAAGTGAGAACCCAGCAAGCAATCTTGAGTTTAAAAGACGTCTAATAGCGTCCAAACACAGGCGAAAACAAGGCAGAATTTGGGCTGTCAGTGAAAATCTAATAGTCCTCTAGAACATGAACATGTCAAAGAAATCAAACCAAACACCTTGTAATCTCTGTTGGCTTTGCTTACATGATGGAATATCTCACATCTCGCAAGTTATTTAGGGTTATTGGTTACAGATTTAAGGTTATTTGGGCTAGAAGTGGGTCACTCATAGCTGGACTACATCGGGTCTATAGTTAACCCAGACGGTGAAATGATGGCTATTACTTGCTGGGAACGCTGTTGTGAACGATGAGGAGAAACAGTTTTCCCCTTAATGATGTCTGATGTTGTCTGGGTAAACCAGGAGGGCCACTGCTCAAAAACCCAATCCAGCGTGTTCCTGTGAGAGAGAATTGTGCCATAAACCTTGTCTTTAAATACAACACAGCCGTAGCTATCAAAGATAACACGTTATTCAGTAAATGGTTTTAATGCACTGGATTTGTCAGCGAAGACCGTGTCGTTGTGTTGTGTTGTGGTGAGGTGGGAATGCCATCCTGGGTGTGTTCAGTGTATTTCCTGAAGGTAATAGAGGTCTCTGATGGTCTGAAGATCTTCCAGAACTGAACTGAACTTCCATCATCTTGAATAGTATTTCAAACATGCCAAGCAGAGAGTTGTCAACACAGACTGCACTACACCAGTATTTAATACACACTTATTTCAGCAGAGCTGATGTCCCGGAGGCTGGCGTCTGAGGCGTTTGCGTGTAAAGATCCCTGTACTGTCACTAGCCTCACACTATTGAATAGAAGGAAGCGGCGGTCAGTGACTTTTCCTTCCCCTGAAAGAGAATTTCCTTCTGAGCGCTCGGACGCTCATTTGAGCTCAGAGAAACTCTCCAGCCAGTAACATGGAAACGCTCTTCCTCGTCTTTCTCACACTGGAGCGCTTTTCTGCATTGAGTGAGTATTAATGTTATCATTCTTTACTCTTCTGGCTGGGTGAATGTGTTGGTTGTAGGGAAATCCAAGAGAAAACCTGTTTGAACTATAGCAGGTTAGCTGAGTTCATCATAGCATTAACAGTTATACATTCATAACACTATTACAGTCATTATAATTGCTAATGTCACTATAATGTTTTTTATTAATGGTGCTATTATATTAATGATAAATAGTTACTTTAAACTTGCCAATTTTAACACATTAAATCTCTCACATTTCAAAAAGAACCTCCATCTCTCAGTCATTATATGATGATTATTGTAAAGCAGAATCACTGATGAATATGAACAGCGAACACTAGTCCTGACCTTTGTTTGCGGTGGTGTATTGTAATGGTGAGTGTGGGTCGGTGTGGTGTTATCAACTCACTCCCGCTGTTTGTATGGAGACGAGGCCTGAAAACTGCTGGAAAACGAACGGTCTAGAGTCACGTTTTTAAAAAATGTAACCTTCTTTAACACTGCAAAAGACTTAAAGTTGAGGTTAAAGTGTCCGTCTAGCGTGATTGAAAAACAATGGAAAAGGAGTGCAGTGGAGTGGAAAATCGCAGTTTGTGTGAATGGCCTATAAATATGCTGGAAAATCGAGAAAACACACAGTCAGGTCCTATATTGGCTGCTGATCGTGATGGAATTTAATTTCCCATTCTTTACCATAAAGTGACCAAAATATTGCTTCAGAAATCATAAAGCTGAGTATTTGCTAAGACTTTAGAGCATGCCAGTTTTCAGAGATATTACTCAGAGATATTGGTAACAATTTACAATATAATATGCATTAATTCAGGCTAGCAATAGCAAGCTAGCTTTGATAGCAAAAGATCAAATGCAATGATTGGATGAACTTGTTTTGGTCCTGAGTCTTCCACAGAAGATATGTACTATTATTGATTGCTATCAGGATGTTAAGAGAGTTTCAACCACAAAACAAAAAGTGTTTATAAAAAATCTGCCTACCCTACCTTAACTAATGCACATAATCTTGAGTCGTAGCATAATGACATTAGAATGATTCGTTAAAGCAGACAACTGGGAGTTTTAGTCAGCTTTGACCCATTGTGGTAATTAACACACTTACACTAGTTAATACTAGATAGGGAATTCATCCATGATGACACATTAAATTAATATCAGTTCATATATCTATTGATCAGCTAATGGCTTAGTTCTTCATGAGTCAGATATTAATCTGTGCATTAGTTAAACATGAATCCATGCATGTTAGCACACCTGTATTGTACAGTGTTAGCGAATCAATCAATCCTTTCCCAGCAAGCAATAGCCGTCTCATTAACTAAAGACCCGCTATGAGTAACCCACTTCGAGCCAAAATAACCTTGAATTTGGTTACATGTCGTTTTTTGCCAAAATAACTTGAGATGTGAGATATTCCATCATGTAGGCAAAGTCAGCAGTGATTTCTTTGACATGTTCATGTTCTAGATGACTAGTCTATTCTTGGGCTATGGTTAGACATCCATTACATTTTCACTGGCTGCCCAAATGTTGCCTTGTTTTAGCCTAGGTGTCAGGGCTGTGTTTGGACGGCTATTAGACATCTTTTAAACGCAAGATGGCTGTGTTTTCTCTTCTGGCAGGTGGCTTTCTGATTGCGCACACTACTAAGGGCTTGTGTCTGAGCACGCATGTGAGTGTGGTGGTGCTGAGGAGGTGTGATGAGAGCGACCCGTCCCAGCAGTGGATCTGGACCAGCGCCAGGAGACTCAACCACACGCTGCTGTCCAGATGCCTGTGGGTCGATCAGAGCTCCGCCATCCCGCGCCACACTCGCCTGGTCAAACTCAGCGACTGCCACACCGCACCCGCGTGGAAGTGCTACGACAGCCCAGGGATCTTCGGCCTGGAGGACACGCCGATGTTCCTGAAGAAGCAGGGCACGCGGGTGGTGGTCTGCTCTGAGCAAAGGCACTCGAACTGGTCAATGATGACGGTGGACTCTGAGGGGCGACGGGTGACCACGACTCTCTGCCCCGCCACAGGTCAGCTGACTCTCCTGCCATCACACACCAGCTCACTCATATCTATAGAAGCATGTCCCTCGGAACAAAAAAGTAATTGCAACTTTTTTTGCTCACAATTCTTGTGCGATTCTGCGATTCAAAATCTTGCGATTCTGAGTTTATCTAAATTCCCAATTGGGAGAAAAAAAGTCACAATTACTTTTTGTATTCCTTTTCACACAAATCGATAAAGACTTATTTTCATGTGTTCCCTTGCACAATACTATGTTATGACCTGTAAACAGTTCGACTTTGAGGTTTGCATCACATAATGCATCCATATGTGTGTATTTCTGATAGTAAACGTGCTTGGCAGCTCATCCGGTACAGCAGTGCACTCGTGATGATGTGAAGCGCTCGAGTTTGAGTCTCTGAAACATGATAAAAGAGCTCAAAGATGGCACGGTTACTTCAGCATACTTCAGTTGTGCCACGTACAACAACCAACATAATAAATGTCTCCAGATTCACATTAATCTGTTTTGAAAAACTGAACATGCTTTTAGTGCCACTCACTGAACATTTCACTGTCAAAAGTGTCTGCAAGAAATGTCATTTTTTCCATGAGTCTGGCTTGCCTCTTTTGCACCATTATAGACGACTCAAGAAAAAAGACCTCTAAAATGCTTCATAAAAAACTTCATTATGGTTTATGTTACATCATGCTGCGTAATGCTAACATCAATCTCTTTCCGCCAGGCCCATCCACAGTTTCATCAGTGAAATCTACAGGGGAAATCACCACTCGGACAGTCCCTCTCGTCACTCAGAGTGGAGCAGTGACCCACCGCAGCAACACCGTCAGAAGCAGAACCAAACGGACCGCCACTGGTCTGGGTGATCTGACCACATTCACAGCCGAAACAGACCTGAAGGAGAACTACACTCAAACGCTGGAAACAGAATCCCCCCTCGTTGGGACAGATGTGTCCTCCACCGCTCTGATGGTGACCAGAAGCCTTCATGTACCTCAGAATATCACCCAGGACAGGCTTCACACGAGCTCAGATGCTGTGGGGCAGACCCATAACCCACTGGTTTCTCAGACAGGCTTCCCGCTTTCCACGACAGATGCTGAGCCTTCGGTGTCCTCTGATGCCAGCAGTGAAGCTCACACCACTGTAGATTCTCACACAGGACCGTCGGAGGGTAACAGCATCAGCACGGATCATGCACTGACCGAGAGCTCAACCAGCAGTTTACCTGTGTCCAACACAGATGGCGCATGGACGAATGCCACAACCAAACGCTCAAAGATCATCAAAGACGTTCAGACCATGTTTCCATTCAAAACCAGAACGACCCGAGCAATTACTGAAGTTCTTACCAATACGGATACTAGATCCGCTCCAAATACAGCCACTAGAGCGAGTGCGACGAGCACCCCGACAGCCCCGTACACATCCACCCCTGCCCTGGACACATCCACCCCTGCCCTGGACACATCAGCGACTGCACAGACTACAGCCGTGGAAGTGACCACATCTACAACGGTCATCATCAGCACCACGGCGCCGAGCACCACAGCGTCTTCTCCACCATCTACAGTCACGCCTACAGCGGCCTCCACATCTACGGTGAGCAGGGATTCTTATAGTCTTGTTTGATGCTATCAAGAGTCTTGAGGAATTCCTGCATCTGACGTGAGATGACAGTTCACTATAGATATTTCAAATGCAAGGTTTCATTGGTAGTTTTGGAAGCTGTCTACTTTGCCAAACTGTTCACAAACTCTAATCTGATTGGCTGGTTGCTCTGTAACTTCAATAGAAACCCTTGAGGTTTTCTTGTTTTCTTGTCGAGTCACATCAATGCACCTCCGCTCAAGGTTTACACGTCATCAGTTAATCGAACCCATGGCATTTCTAGCACAAGATCATCACAGTCAATATCAGTTCCTCTTTAACTCTCTGTTGTGTGTTTGTTGTTTGTAGCTTGCCACGACGGAGGCCGTCAGGTGTCTGGTGAACGTAACCGCCACGAGTGTTCATATGGATTATTGTGTGATCAATTTCACAACACCTGGAAAAGCCTGCAGCTTCATCATGACTGATGCGTCTTACTTCACCAGCTGTTCTGAAGACACGCAGCGACCCGACCATCACTCATGCCTGATGACGGGCTTGATTCCCGGCAACACCTATCAGTTTGAGATCATTTCCCAGACAGACGGCACTCGCTCACACGCCACGGTTCAAACCGGTAAGACCTCTTCAGAAGGTACCTGTGAGCAGAAGTGTCTCCTCACCATAACATGCAGTGATGTATGGCTGTTTGTCATTGTTCTTGTTCACGTTGATCCGGTGGAACACATTGTTCTGTCAGATCTGATGAAGCTCTCAGTGTCTGTAGATGTGCGGTCCTCAAGTCTTGGCACTCGCGCGGAACAGTGTGTTCTCTCTCTGACTCCAGTTTCCTCACTTAAGGCATGTTCATGTTGACATAAATGAACGTTTTTCTATCCTGTTCTCTGAGCAGATATTATTATGCGTGAACTTTTTCATTAACGGTAAGAGCAGTTATTAAGGAGAGAAGCGCGGTGGACGGTAAAAGTTACTCAAAACATAATCAGCTGCTAATGTTTTCTAGATATGAACTCCTCTGAATAGTTACAACATTCCTCATTTCTTAAAGGGATAGTGCACCCAAATATGAAAATGTGATGTTTATCTGCTTACCCCCAGGGCATCCAAGATGTAGGTGTCTTTGTTTCTTCAGTAGAACACAAATGAAGATTTTTAACTCCAACCGTTGCAGTGTGCCAGTCATATAATGCATGTGAATGGGGTCAAATTCTATGAGAGTAAAAAAAACAGGCACAGACAACTTCAAATTAAACCCTGCGGCTCGTGACGACACATTGATGTCTTAAGAAACCGAACAGTATTTATATAATTTTTTACCTCAAATACAACACTATGTCCAACAGCCTTGAACGCGCATCACTTCCGGTAAGGGAGGTCAATGTACACGATCTGGCGTAAACGACTTTACATACCGGAAGTGATGTCTGTACACGTAAACGACGCCAGATCTTGTAGAGACCTCACATACCGGAAGTGATGCGCGTTCAAGGCTGTTGGACATAGTGTTGTATTTGAGGTAAAAAATTATAACGGTTGGATTTTTGGGTGAACTATCCCTTTAATACTCAGTTTCTAAAACACATATAAACAAGAGTAGAAATCAAATTGTCCTCATAGTAAATAAATTATAGTATATTATAAAAATGTTGGGTTTTCAACCAAATGTCAGAATTCTTCATGTAGGCATTTCTTATAGATTTATATTTTCTTATAGATCTATTCCTTCAGCCGGTTAACTGTCAGTGTCACACTTTTTTCACAGTGTCTAGTTTTCTAATGAACTAGACCGATTTATTGAGGTTTATATAATGTGTGCCACTTCTCTTTAAGGATGTTGTAATTGCACTTGATTCTACTCATTTGTGGGGTGTACAAATCTTACGTTTTTTTAGTTACTTTATTTCGATGGTCCACTTTAGACTTTCTACTAACTACAAGTAAATATATGTGAACTACATGTCAACTAACATTCATTAATTTGCAACTACATGTTAACTGACTTTCATTAATTTGCAAGTACATGTCAACTAACATTCATTAATTTGCAACTACGTCAACTAACATTCATTAATTTGCAACTACGTCAACTTTCATTAATTTGCAACTACATGTCAACTAACATTCATTAATTTGCAACTACATGTCAACTAACATTCATTAATTTGCAACTACATGTCAACTAGCTCTTATTAATTGTATTAATTTGCAACTACGTGTCAACTAACTTTCATTAGTTTGCAACTACATGTCAACTAACATTCATTAATTTGCAACTACATGTCAACTAACATTCATTAATTTGCAACTACATGTCAACTAACATTCATTAATTTGCAACTACATGTCAACTAGCTCTTATTAATTGTATTAATTTGCATCTACATGTCAACTAACTTTCATTAGTTTGCAACTACATGTCAACTAACATTCATTAATTTGCAACTACATGTCAACTAACATTCATTAATTTGCAACTACATGTCAACTAACTTTCATTAGTTTGCAACTACGTCAACTAACATTCATTAATTTGCAACTACATGTCAACTAGCTTTCATTAGTTTGCAACTACATGCCAACTAACTTTCATTAGTTTGCAACTACATGTCTACTAACATTCATTAATTTGCAACTACATGTCAACTAACTTTCATTAATTTGCAACTACGTCAACTAACATTCATTAATTTGCAACTACATGTCAACTAACTTTAATTAATTTGCAACTACATGTCAACTAACTTTCATTAGTTTGCAACTACATGTCAACTAACTTTCATTAGTTTGCAACTACGTCAACAAACATTCATTAATTTGCAACTACGTCAACTAACTTTCATTAATTTGCCACTACATGTCAACTAACTTTCATTAGTTTGCAACTACGTCAACAAACATTCATTAATTTGCAACTACATGTCAACTAACATTCATTAATTTGCAACTACATGTCAACTAACATTAATTTGCAACTACGTCAACTTTCATTAATTTGCAACTACGTCAACTAACATTCATTAATTTGCAACTACGTCAACTTTCATTAATTTGCAACTACGTCAACTTTCATTAATTTGCAACTACGTCAACTAACATTCATTAATTTGCAACTACATGTCAACTAACATTCATTAATTTGCAACTACATGTCAACTAGCTCTTATTAATTGTATTAATTTGCAACTACGTCTCAACTAACTTTCATTAATTTGCAACTACGTCAACTAACATTCATTAATTTGCAACTACGTCAACTTTCATTAATTTGCAACTACGTCAACTTTCATTAATTTGCAACTACATGTCAACTAACATTCATTAATTTGCAACTACATGTCAACTAACATTCATTAATTTGCAACTACATGTCAACTAGCTCTTATTAATTGTATTAATTTGCAACTACATGTCAACTAACATTCATTAATTTGCAACTACATGTCAACTAACATTCATTAATTTGCAACTACATGTCAACTAACATTCATTAATTTGCAACTACATGTCAACTAGCTCTTATTAATTGTATTAATTTGCAACTACATGTCAACTAACTTTCATTAGTTTGCAACTACATGTCAACTAACATTCATTAATTTGCAACTACATGTCAACTAACATTCATTAATTTGCAACTACATGTCAACTAACTTTCATTAGTTTGCAACTACGTCAACTAACTTTCATTAATTTGCAACTACATGTCAACTAACTTTCATTAGTTTGCAACTACGTCAACAAACATTCATTAATTTGCAACTACATGTCAACTAACATTCATTAATTTGCAACTACATGTCAACTAACATTAATTTGCAACTACGTCAACTAACATTCATTAATTTGCAACTACGTCAACTTTCATTAATTTGCAACTACGTCAACTAACATTCATTAATTTGCAACTACGTCAACTTTCATTAATTTGCAACTACATGTCAACTAACATTCATTAATTTGCAACTACATGTCAACTAGCTCTTATTAATTGTATTAATTTGCAACTACGTGTCAACTAGCTCTTATTAATTGTATTAATTTGCAACTACATGTCAACTAACTTTCATTAGTTTGCAACTACATGTCAACTAACATTCATTAATTTGCAACTACATGTCAACTAACATTCATTAATTTGCAACTACATGTCAACTAACTTTCATTAATTTGCAACTACGTCAACTAACATTCATTAATTTGCAACTATGTCAACTAACATTCATTAATTTGCAACTATGTCAACTAACTTTCATTAATTTGCAACTACGTCAACTAACTTTCATTAATTTGCAACTACATGTCAACTAACTTTCATTAATTTGCAACTACGTCAACTAACATTCATTAATTTGCAACTACGTGTCAACTAACTTTCATTAGTTTGCAACTACATGTCAACTAACTTTCATAAGTTTGCAACTACGTCAACTAACTTTCATTAATTTGCAACTACGTCAATTAACTTTCATTAGTTTGCAACTACGTCAACTAAAATTCATTAATTTGCAACTACATGTCAACTAGCTTTCATTAGTTTGCAACTACATGTCAACTAACTTTCATTAATTTGCAACTACGTCAACTAACTTTCATTAGTTTGCAACTACATGTCAACTAACATTCATTAATTTGCAACTACATGTCAACTAACATTCATTAATTTGCAACTACGTCAACTAACATTCATTAATTTGCAACTACGTCAACTAACATTCATTAATTTGCAACTACATGTCAACTAACATTCATTAATTTGCAACTACATGTCAACTAACTTTCATTAATTTGCAACTACGTCAACTAACATTCATTAATTTGCAACTACGTCAACTAACTTTAATTAATTTGCAACTACGTCAACTAACTTTCATTAATTTGCAACTACGTCAATTAACTTTCATTAGTTTGCAACTACGTCAACTAACATTCATTAATTTGCAACTACATGTCAACTAGCTTTCATTAGTTTGCAACTACATGTCAACTAACTTTCATTAGTTTGCAACTACGTCAACTAACTTTCATTAATTTGCAACTACGTCAACTAACTTTCATTAATTTGCAACTACGTCAACTAACATTCATTAATTTGCAACTACGTCAACTAACATTCATTAGTTTGCAACTACGTCAACTAAATTTCATTAATTTGCAACTATGTCAACTAACATTCATTAATTTGCAACTACGTCAACTAACTTTCATTAATTTGCAACTACATGTCAACTAACTTTCATTAATTTGCAACTACGTCAACTAACTTTCATTAGTTTGCAACTACATGTCAACTAACATTCATTAATTTGCAACTACATGTCAACTAACATTCATTAATTTGCAACTACGTCAACTAACATTCATTAATTTGCAACTACATGTCAACTAACATTCATTAATTTGCAACTACGTCAACTAACTTTCATTAATTTGCAACTACATGTCAACTAACTTTCATTAATTTGCAACTACGTCAACTAACATTCATTAATTTGCAACTACGTCAACTAACTTTAATTAGTTTGCAACTACGTCAACTAACTTTCATTAATTTGCAACTACGTCAATTAACTTTCATTAGTTTGCAACTACGTCAACTAACATTCATTAATTTGCAACTACATGTCAACTAGCTTTCATTAGTTTGCAACTACATGTCAACTAACTTTCATTAGTTTGCAACTACGTCAACTAACTTTCATTAATTTGCAACTACGTCAACTAACTTTCATTAATTTGCAACTACGTCAACTAACATTCATTAATTTGCAACTACGTCAACAAACATTCATTAGTTTGCAACTACGTCAACTAAATTTCATTAATTTGCAACTACGTCAACTAACATTCATTAATTTGCAACTACGTCAACTAACTTTCATTAATTTGCAACTACATGTCAACTAACTTTCATTAATTTGCAACTACATGTCAACTAACTTTCATTAGTTTGCAACTACATGTCAACTAACTTTCATTAATTTGCAACTACGTCAACTAACTTTCATTAATTTGCAACTACATGTCAACTAACTTTCATTAATTTGCAACTACCTGTCAACTAACTTTCATTAGTTTGCAACTACATGTCAACTAACTTTCATTAGTTTGCAACTACATGTCAACTAACTTTCATTAATTTGCAACTACATGTCAACTAACTTTCATTAGTTTGCAACTACGTCAACAAACATTCATTAATTTGCAACTACATGTCAACTAACTTTCATTAGTTTGCAACTACATGTCAACAAACATTCATTAATTTGCAACTACATGTCAACTAACTTTCATTAGTTTGCAACTACATCAACTAACATTCATTAATTTGCAACTACATGTCAACTAACATTCATTAATTTGCAACTACATGTCAACAAACATTCATTAATTTGCAACTACATGTCAACTAACTTTCATTAGTTTGCAACTACGTCAACAAACATTCATTAGTTTACAACTACGTCAACAAACATTAATTAATTTGCAACTACGTCAACTAACATTAATTTGCAACTACGTCAACTAACATTCATTAATTTGCAACTACGTCAACTAACATTCAATAATTTGCAACTACGTCAACTTTCATTAATTTGCAACTACATGTCAACTAACATTCATTAATTTGCAACTACATGTCAACTAGCTCTTATTAATTGTATTAATTTGCAACTACGTGTCAACTAGCTCTTATTAATTGTATTAATTTGCAACTACATGTCAACTAACATTCATTAATTTGCAACTACATGTCAACTTTCATTAATTTGCAACTACATGTCAACTAACATTCATTAATTTGCAACTACGTCAACTAACATTCATTAATTTGCAACTACGTCAACTAACATTCATTAATTTGCAACTACGTGTCAACTAACTCTGATTAGAGTATTAGTAGACGTGCGAAATACTATTACGCTCAGATGAATGAGAAATCAACCAACATGCTCTCAGAGCAAACTGACACCTGATCACGTTCCAGTAAAGCCTGACCTCTGACCCCTGACCTCTGACCCTATGTCTGATGACTGTAATCTGATCAAACTCATGTTTGGAGGGAACTCATGTAAACAGCGATATGAAAAAACAGGCCTTAAATGAAGTAGATCTGTGGGGATTGTGACCCAAATGATGCTTCTGTCCTCGTCCAGCTGCTTTGTGCTCTTTTTCATACAGTGAACGGCAGGATCTTGGTGAATTAGGGTAGAGCTGTGTATCCTTTTCCTTAGCCGAAATTAGACGTTTGCTCATTTTGCACTGAACCATACAACAAATGCAATTCCCAGCATGCACTTCAGCATGAATAAATCACATATCAGTCCACAAACAGCCTTGAATTGGTCAAACTGATGGTGGAAATAGATAGACTAAGTAAAGAACTCAGATTCAGATTCAAGTGGCTTTATTGCCATGGTAAAAACTTGTTACATTGCCAAACCATTGGTCATTAAATTACAGACATACACATTTACACACAATTAAAAATGTTCTGTTTTATCTAAACTGACAATCTAACAACTGACTTTTTTTAATGTTCTTAGACCAAACCGTTTGCTAAGTGCTGCTGTCCTATATGTGCACTCATTTTACACAGGTACAGTCGTCTCGTTCCACAGGACGCAGAAACACGTCTAACCCACAGTTGCTTTAACTCCTAGCCAAAGGCCATCAGCTTTTTATTGTTTTTTTTTCCAGGATATTTTCAGCTCGCCTCCTCCCTTCCTGCTTTAACAGACGACCCGCCTGCATATCCTGCCGTTTACTGCCCGTTATTACCCATGATGCACACACACTCATGTATTGTCACACACACTCACTCCTGAACCATGTGTCTTCACCGCCGTGTGAGGAAACACTGGTGTTGAGATGATGTGAATATATCAGCACTGCTAACTGTCATCATTTACTCACCCTCATGTTGTTCCAAACCCGTGTGACACAAAAGAAGAGTTGTTTTGGTTACCACTGACTTCCAGACGTTTCTCTAAGTGTGTTTTAAAGCTGCACTGAAGAAAGAGCGTCACACAGGTTTGGAATGGGTGAATTAAGCCTTTAACCCAGATGACTTTCTTCAGTGGAACACTAAAGCAAATGTTTAGCAGAATGTTCACAAAGCTTCACTTTCATTGTTCGTTCTGCTAAACGTCTTCTTTTGTGCTCCACAGAAGAATGAAAGTCATATGGGTTTTTCATGACATGAGGGTGAGGAAATGAGACAGAATCTTCATAGTTTTGACCCCATTATAAACCTGATAACTGTCCCCCTCCTTTTTGAACATGTGAAAATGCACCATTCAAACTTAAATGGTTATAATTCATGAAAGCTTTCAAATACAGCCCTACAGTTTCTGTATTCTGTCTCTTTTAAACCCTCTGGTGCTGTTCGCGTGTTGGTCAGAAATGACCGAAAAAAACATGTATTTGACAAATGATTGAACTATGTTTTAGTTCGATAATGTTTTTTATTTCATATTTTGTATTTTAGGGGGTTTTATGGTACTAAATTATATTTATAGAGTAGTTATAATCCATTGATTAAATTTTTGAGCATGGACCTGAAAATAAAATGTCTAATTTAAACCGTAAATCTTTAATGCTTTGGATCACAGACTTAAATTTCCCTTTTTAAAGACGAAACTTGGCAGATTATTGCTGAAGTGAAACATTTTTTAAAAAGTCAACATGAAAAAAGTTATAAAATTTTACATTTATTGTTACGAAAAATGCACAAAAATAAAATTTTCAAAATGTATATGAAATATATGTTTTCTAAAACATGTTTTACTCTAAAACTGTGAGGAAAAACTAAGCCATGAATCTATACAAGTTGTGTTCCTAATTTGAGGTTGCTATCTCAAGAAATGAGCTTTCAGTGAGAGTTAGTATCTCCCATTCATTCGAAAATAGAAAATAGTGCAATACAATTAGCAAATTAGAAACATGACTCCGCCCACTAGGAGGAGGAGCCAGCTAAACGTTTTAAAAGTACCTTTTCCATGGTAACGCAATGTCTAGTTTCAAAACAGGTTTTTCACAGGATGATTTTTGAGTGTTTAGGTTAATACCTAATACATGATGATTACTAGCGGGACACTGACAGTTTATGGGATACATTTTCCACCTAAAGTATTGTGGTAACGGGCCGAAAAATAATAAGCGTGAATCAAAATTTTAAAAACACAGGCATCAGTCGCATTGGAGTGACGTCGACTCCCCTCTTCCATCGATTGGCTAGAGGAGCTGTCAATCTAGAACTAGTGGACCAATGGGGACGCTTAAGCCTGCCCTAATTTACATGAAACTGCAACATTTGGGAAAACAAGAGTAGAGCGTGAAAAGAAGAGCGAAGAGAAAAAAAGAGTAAAATATGAGCAGAAAATATAAGAGAGCACAAAGTACAACGTAGTAAAACCAATTTTTAAAAACACATAAGTTTAAGATTTGTGCAATATAATTTTTAATGTGTTTAAAGTTTTAAATCACGCTTATTATATTTCAATCCGTGACCACTGTGTTTACTGTTCTGATAATTGTGCTTTTTTTTTTTCAGTTTGTGCAATATATTTTTACATGTGTTTTTAAATATTTGATTCACGCTTGTTCTTTTTTTAATCCGTGATCGCAATACTTTAGGCGGAAAATTGATCCCATAGACAGAATGCAATGAAGTTGTGCATGCAGTGACTCTCCTGTCATGTGCAGCTCCTGCTCCCGTCTCATCACTGAGTCTGCAGAGCAACGGCAGTCAGGACTCTCTCAAAGCCGTCTGGATTCCTGCAGTCGGATACGTGGAGTCCTACCAGCTCTCTCTGTCTCCCTCTGGCTCTTCTGAACCGGCCCTTTCCCTTCCTCCAAACACATCTCAGTGGGTTTTTAGCGGCCTGACACCCGGAGAGGTTTATCAGGTGTCGGTGAAGACCAAGAGTGGAGAACTAACAGCTGAGACCAGGATGACAGGAAGAACAGGCAAGAAATATGATCAGCAGAAACCATTTAAAACCACTATAAAACTTCAATATAGAAATACATTTCCTTGTCAACTAACAGGGAACGTTTCCACAACGTTAAGATAAAACGTTCTTTAAATAACCTTGTTAATATTTGATATGCTTTCTCATGATGTTGAGACAAAATACTCTTTCCAACATTCCTTCTTGATGTTTGGTGAATGTTCTTGGAATATTCCAAATAAATGTTCATAGAATGTTTAAATAACGCTCTAATCGAGATGTTAATGTTTTAGAGCAGAAGCTTGTTAGCTGATAGTAAACCGAGGCTGGTGTGTGTTGTTGTGTCTGCTCATCAGCTCCAGGACGGGCGGCTCATCTGAAGCTGGAGGCCCTGAATGAGAAGAGCCTGCGCTTGTCCTGGTCTCCTCCTGACGGCAGCTGGGATTTCTACCGGATCCTGCTGTTCAACGGCTCGTCTGTGCTAATGAACCGCACCGTTGACCGGAGCCTGCTGGAGTTCAGCTTCACCAATTGGACTCTGATCCCAGGCCGTCTGTACAGGGCGTCTGTCAGCGTGGAGAGTGGAGATCTGAGCTCAACCGCAGACTGCCACGGGAGACTGGGTGTGTGACTGATTCAACTACTCCATTTAAACTTCCCTACGTGTGCTAAGTTGTACTCAATGTGCAAATATCACTCTCTGTTTAGCTCCCCGGCCCGTTCAGTCGCTGAATCTCCGTCACACTAGCGAGACGTCTCTGAGCGCCGTGTGGAACCGTCCTGTCGGCGAGTGGGACGACTACACCGTCATGCTGAGGGACGGAGACACGACCGTGGACAGAAGGACGTTAAATCATGATGTGCTGCAATGCAGCTTCACCAGCCTGACGCCCGGACACACCTACACAATCACAGTGACAGCCAATCGCGGAGATCTGAGTAGCTCCGCCCACGTCACAGGAACAACCAGTGAGTCCCTCAGAACTGTAGGCTTTCACGAGGGTTCTGTTTGATTTGTGTCTCTGTGATGAACTGTGATGTGTGTGGTCAGTCCCTGCACAGGTCACACAGCTGCGGGTCAGTAATCAGGGCAGCACAGACGCTCTGCAGGTGCGCTGGGACGGGGCGGTCGGAGAGGTGGACCTGTATCGCGTGCTCCTCATCCACGACAGCGTGGTCATGAAGAATGAAAGTGTGCCGCCCAACGTCACCTCCTACCACTTCCAGGGCCTGAGGTCTGGCGCGCTGTACAGGACGGTGGTGACCAACACACATAGGAGCGCCCTCTCACGGCAGACTGTGGCTGATGGACGCACAGGTGCTGCAGCAATACAGTCACACACACACACACACACTCACACACACTCACACACACACACTCACACACACACACTCACACACTCACACACACACACTCACACACACACACTCACACACACACACTCACACACTCACACACACACACTCACACACACACCCACACACCCACACACTCTCACACACACACACACTCACACACACACACTCACACACTCACACACACTCACACACACACCCACACACACACACAGACACACAAAAGAGATGCTTCAGTGAGGCTGGCATGCATTGCACTTAACATGCTGATCGGTAATGGTTGTGAGGTTTTCTTGAAGGATGACACAGGTATGCTGAACTTCGCTCACACTCTTATCTGGAGCTGCAGGAATGCTCCTGGAATTTTCAGGAAGCCTTGAATATGTCAAGGTCATTTGTGTGACTTCCTGCAGGGAATATTGTTGTGAAGTGAGGATGTTGTTCTCTTTTGAGCGAACAATCATACTTGAACTCAACGGTTTAGTCTTCAGAGTCACTCAGAGATTTCAGAGTTTAGACATTGATACTCCTGAACATTTTTATCTTATTTATATTGTTAAATTATATAAACAAATATATAAATCTGAATATGTAATTTATAGTAAAGTCATATATAATGATATATAAATATATCATTAAATATGTAGCACTACCAGCAACTATGATTATATTTTTCTTTATTAATTGAATCAACAATGCACTTTTTGCAGCTCTGCACATATTTTGCAGTGAAGGTTTCTATAGATGCATGTTGTGTGTCGCTCAGTTCCAGCCGCTGTGAGAGACGTGACGGTGAGCAACAACGGGCGCATGGACTTCCTGAGTGTGTCGTGGAGAGCCGCTGAAGGAGACGTGGACAGTTATTCGGTCACTCTGAGAGATCAGGAGAGAACGGTTCATACGGTCACTGTGTCTAAGTCCAGTACTGAGTGTGTCTTTAAGTCTCTGGTGTCTGGACGTCTCTACAACATCTCCATCACCAGCCGCAGTGGAGAGTATGAAAACCACACCGTGGTTCAGGAGCGCACACGTAAGGATAATCTGTCCAGGTTTAGTTACTGTAATCGAGGTGTTTGCAGTTGGTATTCACATTATTCTATGGTTGTCTGCTCTAGAACCTTCCACAGTGTTAAACCCTACAGCCACACACATGGCACGTGATGACCATCTGAAGGTTTACTGGCGCCACGCGGCTGGAGACTTTGACTACTATCATGTCTCCATCAAGCACAACAACATCTTCCACCAGAACAAGACGGTCCCCAAGACTCAGAATGAGTGTGTGTTCAGTGGGCTGGTACCAGGCCGACTCTATACTGTGATCGTCAGTACATGGAGTGGGAAATATGAGTCCAGTGTCTCAACTCACGGAAGGACGTGTAAGTATGCCTGTGCTGCTTTACTGTACTTCTGTAGCTCCATAGTTTATTTTACTGTATTACTGTAGCAGGGCTGTTTCCTGAGGAGACTAGGGACGCAGTGTCTCCTAAAAAACATTGGATAAGAAAAGAATCTGGTCCCACTTTATATTAAATGGCCTTAACTACTGTGTACTTACATCAAAAAATAAGTACAATGTACTTATTGTGTTCATATTGTATTGCAAAACACTTTTGGTGATATTGAGGTGGGATATGGGTAAAGTTAGGGACAGGTGTGGTGGTATGGGTAAGTTTAAGGTGTAAAGTGAGGGACAGGTGTGGTGGTATGGGTAAGTTTAAGGGTAAAGTTAGGGACAGGTGTGGTGTTATGGGTAAGTTTAAGGGTAAAGTGAGGGACAGGTGTGGTGGTATGGGTAAGTTTAAGGGTAAAGTTAGGGACAGGTGTGGTGGTATGGGTAAGTTTAAGGTGTAAAGTGAGGGACAGGTGTGGTGGTATGGGTAAGTTTAAGGGTAAAGTTAGGGACAGGTGTGGTGGTATGGGTAAGTTTAAGGGTAAAGTGAGGGACAGGTGTGGTGGTATGGGTAAGTTTAAGGGTAAAGTTAGGGACAGGTGGGGTGGTATGGGTAAGTTTAAGGTGTAAAGTGAGGGACAGGTGTGGTGGTATGGGTAAGTTTAAGGGTAAAGTTAGGGACAGGTGTGGTGGTATGGGTAAGTTTAAGGGTAAAGTTAGGGACAGGTGTGGTGGTATGGGTAAGTTTAAGGGTAAAGTTAGGGACAGGTGTGGTGGTATGAGTAAGTTTAAGGTGTAAAGTAAGGGACAGGTGTGGTGGTATGGGTAAGTTTAAGGGTAAAGTTAGGGACAGGTGTGGTGGTATGGGTAAGTTTAAGGGTAAAGTTAGGGACAGGTGTGGTGGTATGGGTAAGTTTAAGCGGTAAAGTGAGGGACAGGTGTGGTGGTATGGGTAAGTTTAAGGTGTAAAGTGAGGGACAGGTGTGGTGGTATGGGTAAGTTTAAGGGTAAAGTTAGGGACAGGTGTGGTGGTATGGGTAAGTTTAAGGGTAAAGTTAGGGACAGGTGTTGTGGTATGGGTAAGTTTAAGGGTAAAGTTAGGGACAGGTGTGGTGGTATGGGTAAGTTTAAGGTGTAAAGTGAGGGACAGGTGTGGTGGTATGGGTAAGTTTAAGGGTAAAGTTAGGGACAGGTGTGGTGGTATGGGTAAAGTTAGGGACAGGTGTGGTGGTATGGGTAAGTTTAAGGGTAAAGTTAGGGACAGGTGTGGTGGTATGGGTAAGTTTAAGGGTAAAATTAGGGGCAGGTGTGGTGGTATGGGTAAGTTTAAGGGTAAAGTTAGGGACAGGTGTGGTGTTATGGGTAAGTTTAAGGGTAAAGTTAGGGACAGGTGTGGTGGTATGGATAAGTTTATGGGTAAAGTTAGGGACAGGTGTGGTGGTATGGGTAAGTTTAAGGGTAAAGTTAGGGACAGGTGTGGTGGTATGGGTAAGTTTAAGGGTAAAGTTAGGGACAGGTGTGGTGGTATGGGTAAGTTTAAGGGTAAAGTTAGGGACAGGTGTGGTGGTATGGGTAAGTTTAAGGGTAAAGTTAGGGACAGGTGTGGTGGTATGGGTAAGTTTAAGGGTAAAGTTAGGGACAGGTGTGGTGGAATGGGTAAGTTTAAGGGTAAAGTTAGGGACAGGTGTGGTGGTATGGGTAAGTTTAAGGGTAAAGTTAGGGACAGGTGTGGTGTTATGGGTAAGTTTAAGGGTAAAGTTAGGGACAGGTGTGGTGGTATGGGTAAGTTTAAGGTGTAAAGTGAGGGACAGGTGTGGTGGTATGGATAAGTTTAAGGGTAAAGTTAGGGACAGGTGTGGTGGTATGGGTAAGTTTAAGGGTAAAGTTAGGGACAGGTGTGGTGGTATGGGTAAGTTTAAGGGTAAAGTTAGGGACAGGTGTGGTGATATGGGTAAGTTTAAGGGTAAAGTTAGGGACAGGTGTGGTGGTATGGGTAAGTTTAAGGGTAAAGTTAGGGACAGGTGTGGTGGTATGAGTAAGTTTAAGGTGTAAAGTGAGGGACAGGTGTGGTGGTATGGGTAAGTTTAAGGGTAAAGTTAGGGACAGGTGTGGTGGTATGGGTAAGTTTAAGGGTAAAGTTAGGGACAGGTGTGGTGGTATGGGTAAGTTTAAGGGGTAAAGTGAGGGACAGGTGTGGTGGTATGGGTAAGTTTAAGGTGTAAAGTGAGGGACAGGTGTGGTGGTATGGGTAAGTTTAAGGGTAAAGTTAGGGACAGGTGTGGTGGTATGGGTAAGTTTAAGGGTAAAGTTAGGGACAGGTGTGGTGGTATGGGTAAGTTTAAGGGTAAAGTTAGGGACAGGTGTGGTGGTATGGGTAAGTTTAAGGTGTAAAGTGAGGGACAGGTGTGGTGGTATGGGTAAGTTTAAGGGTAAAGTTAGGGACAGGTGTGGTGGTATGGGTAAAGTTAGGGACAGGTGTGGTGGTATGGATAAGTTTAAGGGTAAAGTTAGGGACAGGTCTGGTGGTATGGATAAGTTTAAGGGTAAAGTTAGGGACAGGTGTGGTGGTATGGGTAAGTTTAAGGGTAAAGTTAGGGACAGGTGTGGTGGTATGGGTAAGTTTAAGGGTAAAGTTAGGGACAGGTGTGGCGGTATGAGTAAATTTAAGGGTAAAGTTAGGGACAGGTGTGGCGGTATGGGTAAGTTTAAGGGTAAAGTTAGGGACAGGTGTGGTGGTATGGATAAGTTTAAGGGTAAAGTTAAGGACAGGTGTGGTGGTATGGGTAAGTTTAAGGGTAAAGTTAGGGACAGGTGTGGTGGTATGAGTAAGTTTAAGGGTAAAATTAGGGGCAGGTGTGGTGGTATGGGTAAGTTTAAGGGTAAAGTTAGGGACAGGTGTGGTGTTATGGGTAAGTTTAAGGGTAAAGTTAGGGACAGGTGTGGTGGTATGGATAAGTTTATGGGTAAAGTTAGGGACAGGTGTGGTGGTATGGGTAAGTTTAAGGGTAAAGTTAGGGACAGGTGTGGTGGTATGGGTAAGTTTAAGGGTAAAGTTAGGGACAGGTGTGGTGGTATGGGTAAGTTTAAGGGTAAAGTTAGGGACAGGTGTGGTGGTATGGGTAAGTTTAAGGGTAAAGTTAGGGACAGGTGTGGTGGAATGGGTAAGTTTAAGGGTAAAGTTAGGGACAGGTGTGGTGGAATGGGTAAGTTTAAGGGTAAAGTTAGGGACAGGTGTGGTGGTATGGGTAAGTTTAAGGGTAAAGTTAGGGACAGGTGTGGTGGTATGGGTAAGTTTAAGGGGTAAAGTTAGGGACAGGTGTGGTGTTATGGGTAAGTTTAAGGGTAAAGTTAGGGACAGGTGTGGTGGTATGGGTAAGTTTAAGGGGTAAAGTGAGGGACAGGTGTGGTGGTATGGGTAAGTTTAAGGTGTAAAGTGAGGGACAGGTGTGGTGGTATGGGTAAGTTTAAGGGTAAAGTTAGGGACAGGTGTGGTGGTATGGGTAAGTTTAAGGGTAAAGTTAGGGACAGGTGTGGTGTTATGGGTAAGTTTAAGGGTAAAGTTAGGGACAGGTGTGGTGGTATGGGTAAGTTTAAGGGTAAAGTTAGGGACAGGTGTGGTGATATGGGTAAGTTTAAGGGTAAAGTTAGGGACAGGTGTGGTGGTATGGGTAAATTTAAGGGTAAAGTTAGGGACAGGTGTGGTGGTATGGGTAAGTTTATGGGTAAAGTGAGGGACAGGTGTGGTGTTATGGGTAAGTTTAAGGGTAAAGTTAGGGACAGGTGTGGTGGTATGGGTAAGTTTAAGGTGTAAAGTGAGGGACAAGTGTGGTGGTATGGATAAGTTTAAGGGTAAAGTTAGGGACAGGTGTGGTGGTATGGGTAAGTTTAAGGTGTAAAGTGAGGGACAGGTGTGGTGGTATGGGTAAGTTTAAGGGTAAAGTTAGGGACAGGTGTGGTGGTATGGGTAAGTTTAAGGGTAAAGTTAGGGACAGGTGTGGTGGTATGGATAAGTTTAAGGGTAAAGTTAGGGACAGGTGTGGTGGTATGGGTAAGTTTAAGGGTAAAGTTAGGGACAGGTGTGGTGGTATGGGTAAGTTTAAAGGTAAAGTTAGGGACAGGTGTGGTGGTATGGGTAAGTTTAAGGGTAAAGTTAGGGACAGGTGTGGTGTTATGGGTAAGTTTAAGGGTAAAGTTAGGGACAGGTGTGGTGGTATGGGTAAGTTTAAGGGTAAAGTTAGGGACAGGTGTGGTGGTATGGGTAAGTTTAAGGGTAAAGTTAGGGACAGGTGTGGTGATATGGGTAAGTTTAAGGGTAAAGTTAGGGACAGGTGTGGTGGTATGGGTAAATTTAAGGGTAAAGTTAGGGACAGGTGTGGTGGTATGGGTAAGTTTAAGGGTAAAGTGAGGGACAGGTGTGGTGTTATGGGTAAGTTTAAGGGTAAAGTTAGGGACAGGTGTGGTGGTATGGGTAAGTTTAAGGTGTAAAGTGAGGGACAAGTGTGGTGGTATGGATAAGTTTAAGGGTAAAGTTAGGGACAGGTGTGGTGGTATGGGTAAGTTTAAGGTGTAAAGTGAGGGACAGGTGTGGTGGTATGGGTAAGTTTAAGGGTAAAGTTAGGGACAGGTGTGGTGGTATGGGTAAGTTTAAGGGTAAAGTTAGGGACAGGTGTGGTGTTATGGGTAAGTTTAAGGGTAAAGTTAGGGACAGGTGTGGTGGTATGGATAAGTTTAAGGGTAAAGTTAGGGACAGGTGTGGTGGTATGGGTAAGTTTAAGGGTAAAGTTAGGGACAGGTGTGGTGGTATGGGTAAGTTTAAGGGTAAAGTTAGGGACAGGTGTGGTGGTATGGGTAAGTTTAAGGGTAAAGTTAGGGACAGGTGTGGTGGTATGGGTAAGTTTAAGGGTAAAGTTAGGGACAGGTGTGGTGTTATGGGTAAGTTTAAGGGTAAAGTTAGGGACAGGTGTGGTGGTATGGGTAAGTTTAAGGGTAAAGTTAGGGACAGGTGTGGTGGTATGGGTAAGTTTAAGGGTAAAGTTAGGGACAGGTGTGGTGATATGGGTAAGTTTAAGGGTAAAGTTAGGGACAGGTGTGGTGGTATGGGTAAATTTAAGGGTAAAGTTAGGGACAGGTGTGGTGGTATGGGTAAGTTTAAGGGTAAAGTGAGGGACAGGTGTGGTGTTATGGGTAAGTTTAAGGGTAAAGTTAGGGACAGGTGTGGTGGTATGGGTAAGTTTAAGGTGTAAAGTGAGGGACAAGTGTGGTGGTATGGATAAGTTTAAGGGTAAAGTTAGGGACAGGTGTGGTGGTATGGGTAAGTTTAAGGTGTAAAGTGAGGGACAGGTGTGGTGGTATGGGTAAGTTTAAGGGTAAAGTTAGGGACAGGTGTGGTGGTATGGGTAAGTTTAAGGGTAAAGTTAGGGACAGGTGTGGTGTTATGGGTAAGTTTAAGGGTAAAGTTAGGGACAGGTGTGGTGGTATGGATAAGTTTAAGGGTAAAGTTAGGGACAGGTGTGGTGGTATAGGTAAGTTTAAGGGTAAAGTTAGGGACAGGTGTGGTGGTATGGGTAAGTTTAAGGGTAAAGTTAGGGACAGGTGTGGTGGTATGGGTAAGTTTAAGGGTAAAGTTAGGGACAGGTGTGGTGGTATGGGTAAGTTTAAGGGTAAAGTTAGGGACAGGTGTGGTGGTATGGGTAAGTTTAAGGGTAAAGTTAGGGACAGGTGTGGTGGTATGGGTAAGTTTAAGGGTAAAGTTAGGGACAGTTGTGGTGGTATGAGTAAGTTTAAGGGTAAAGTTAGGGACAGGTGTGGTGGTATGAGTAAGTTTAAGGGTAAAGTTAGAGACAGGTGTGGTGGTATGAGTAAGTTTAAGGGTAAAGTTAGGGACAGGTGTGGGTAAGTTTAAGGGTAAAGTTAGGGACAGGTGTGGGTAAGTTTAAGGGTAAAGTTAGGGACAGGTGTGGTGGTATGGGTAAGTTTAAGGGTAAAGTTAGGGACAGGTGTGGTGGTATGGGTAAGTTTAAGGGTAAAGTTAGGGACAGGTGTGGTGGTATGGGTAAGTTTAAGGGTAAAGTTAGGGACAGGTGTGGTGGTATGGGTAAGTTTAAGGGTAAAGTTAGGGACAGGTGTGGTGGTATGGGTAAGTTTAAGGGTAAAGTTAGGGACAGGTGTGGTGGTATGAGTAAGTTTAAGGGTAAAGTTAGGGACAGGTGTGGTGGTATGAGTAAGTTTAAGGGTAAAGTTAGAGACAGGTGTGGTGATATGAGTAAGTTTAAGGGTAAAGTTAGGGACAGGTGTGGGTAAGTTTAAGGGTAAAGTTAGGGACAGGTGTGGGTAAGTTTAAGGGTAAAGTTAGGGACAGGTGTGGTGGTATGGGTAAGTTTAAGGGTAAAGTTAGGGACAGGTGTGGTGGTATGAGTAAGTTTAAGGGTAAAGTTAGGGACAGGTGTGGTGGTATGGATATGTTTAAGGGTAAAGTTAGGGACAGGTGTGGTGTTATGGGTAAGTTTAAGGGTAAAGTTAGGGGCAGGTGTGGTGGTATGGGTAAGTTTAAGGGTAAAGTTAGGGACAGGTGTGGTGGTATGGGTAAAGTTAGGGACAGGTGTGGTGGTATGGATAAGTTTAAGGGTAAAGTTAGGGACAGGTGTGGTGTTATGGGTAAGTTTAAGGGTAAAGTTAGGGGCAGGTGTGGTGGTATGGATAAGTTTAAGGGTAAAGTTAGGGACAGGTGTGGTGGTATGGGTAAGTTTAAGGGTAAAGTTAGGGACAGGTGTGGTGGTATGGGTAAGTTTAAGGGTAAAGTTAGGGACAGGTGTGGTGGTATGGGTAAGTTTAAGGGTAAAGTTAGGGACAGGTGTGGTGGTATGGTTAAGTTTAAGGGTAAAGTTAGGGACAGGTGTGGTGGTATGGGTAAGTTTAAGGGTAAAGTTAGGGACAGGTGTGGTGGTATGGGTAAGTTTAAGGGTAAAGTTAGGGACAGGTGTGGGGGTATGAGTAAGTTTAAGGGTAAAGTTAGGGACAGGTGTGGTGGTATGAGTAAGTTTAAGGGTAAAGTTAGGGACAGGTGTGGTGGTATGAGTAAGTTTAAGGGTAAAGTTAGGGACAGGTGTGGTGTTATGGGTAAGTTTAAGGGTAAAGTTAGGGACAGGTGTGGTGGTATGGGTAAGTTTAAGGGTAAAGTTAGGGACAGGTGTGGTGGTATGGGTAAAGTTAGGGACAGGTGTGGTGGTATGGATAAGTTTAAGGGTAAAGTTAGGGACAGGTGTGGTGTTATGGGTAAGTTTAAGGGTAAAGTTAGGGACAGGTGTGGTGGTATGGATAAGTTTAAGGGTAAAGTTAGGGACAGGTGTGGTGGTATGGGTAAGTTTAAGGGTAAAGTTAGGGACAGGTGTGGTGGTATGGGTAAGTTTAAGGGTAAAGTTAGGGACAGGTGTGGTGGTATGGGTAAGTTTAAGGGTAAAGTTAGGGACAGGTGTGGTGGTATGGTTAAGTTTAAGGGTAAAGTTAGGGACAGGTGTGGTGGTATGGGTAAGTTTAAGGGTAAAGTTAGGGACAGGTGTGGTGGTATGGGTAAGTTTAAGGGTAAAGTTAGGGACAGGTGTGGTGGTATGAGTAAGTTTAAGGGTAAAGTTAGGGACAGGTGTGGTGGTATGAGTAAGTTTAAGGGTAAAGTTAGGGACAGGTGTGGTGGTATGAGTAAGTTTAAGGGTAAAGTTAGGGACAGGTGTGGGTAAGTTTAAGGGTAAAGTTAGGGACAGGTGTGGGTAAGTTTAAGGGTAAAGTTAGGGACAGGTGTGGTGGGATGGGTAAGTTTAAAGGTAAAGTTAGGGACAGGTGTGGTGGTATGGGTAAGTTTAAGGGTAAAGTTAGGGACAGGTGTGGTGGGATGGGTAAGTTTAAGGGTAAAGTTAGGGACAGGTGTGGGTAAGTTTAAGGGTAAAGTTAGGGACAGGTGTGGTGGGATGGGTAAGTTTAAGGGTAAAGTTAGGGACAGGTGTGGGTAAGTTTAAGGGTAAAGTTAGGGACAGTGCTCGGTTGCATAAAGCACCTTAAGTTTTTCCCTTAAGTATGGGACTTAAGGCATAATTTCCCCTTACCTAAGTGAATGATTTAAGGGTGTTGCATATAATCCTTTAAGTGGTTCTCTTAGGTAAGGGAAACCATTAAGTGTTTCACGACTGCGACCCAGGTTTTACCGTTATAAAATTCTACTCTTGCCATAGACACGCTACTGTACACATTAACCCTAGGAGCTTTAAAACAATGGAAACAATAGATAAAGAAATGGATAATGAAAACAAAAAAAAGAAAGCCAAATTGGACAGAGGAGAAGTGTATACTTTTTGATGAGCAAGGGAAAAGAAAAGCAATTTTAAAAAGCAAACTTAATCCCGTTGTAACTGCTGCCAAAAAGAATAAACAGTGGGAGGAAATAGCGGAGAAAATTAACGCACAGAATCTAGGTGTAAAGAGGACGGTTTCGGAAGTAATAGAAAAATTTTAAAACGTCTCTGTGGTGGCAAAAAAAGAAATAAGCCTTCATAAGAGTGTGTCCAACAAAACTGGTAAGAAAAAAACAATTTTTTTCCTTGTTTTCTTCGCACAGAGTGCGTTTTGATACCATATCACAGAGTCAGAGAGCTAACGATAACAAAACTGCAGGTGGAGGACCACCGCCTACTGAACTGTCAGACTCTCCTAAACTGGTCCAAGACACCATTGGGGCGGACTACCTGTCCTGGCTGGCATCCCTGGCGGTTTAGAGAGTGAAGCTGAGATTCAACCAGAGGAATATAACACGGAGTGAGAGAACATTATTGTCTTAAATCAAATAAAACGTATCACTGCTGAGGATAAACGATTTGAAGATCACGACAGACATAATAAAGTAATATGATGATTGGTATTTGTTTCACGCGTTAGACCTTCCCAGCAGTCAAAGCAGAGCGCCAGCAGTACGCCAAACCAGGCAGCAAAGTGAGGTTTTATTGCTTCTTTGTTAACAATTATTTTAGTCTATTGTTAATTTGACTAAGAACAGCCTCAATATTATTTTTAGATTTTTCATAATTCCTCCAAAACACTTGTGAATTGCAGAAAGACGCAAATACCCTCTCCAGCCGCCACAAGAGAAGAAGTGCTGGAACTGCAGAGAGACGTCCTACAGCTACAAAAGACAAAACTGCAGTTAGAGATCGAAAAACTTAAAAAGGAGAAGGAAAATCAAGACCTTTACAATTTTATTTCAACAAACTTATGCAGCTACAAATTGAAGGGAAAATAACAATCACATCAATTGACGAATAAAAACATTAAAAACATTTTATGACAGATCTGAAAAGTTTTGTATTTATTTATGGAATGTGACAAGGCCAAGGCGTGAAAAATTCGCCTTGGCACATCTATATCTTCAACAGGATCCATAAACTCAGCCATGTTTTCTCATTTATGTTCATAAACTCTTAAGGTAAAGTTTTCCTAACCTTAAACTTTACTTAGGAAAATGACAGTTAAGGGCCTTTATGCAACACTTAACGGTTTTTAAGGGATTACTTAAGTGAAAAATAGACACTTAAGGGTAATTCTAAGGGTTTATGACTTTTCAGTTTAAGAAAGTGACACTTAAGGGTTATTTTCTGCAGCACCTTTAAGTTTAAGGGAAACCTAAGGGTGATCTTAAAGGAAAATTTCACTTAAGGCGCTTTATGCAACTGGGCACAGGTGTGGTGGTATGGATAAGTTTATGGGTAGGGTTAGGTGTAAGGGAAGTGTCAACAGTGTAATTATAAATGTAACTACAGAAATTAATTACAGATGTAATTACATGCAGGTATTTTTTTTTAATCTAAGTACAATGTAAAAACATTGTATGTACACAATAAGTGCATTGTATCAAATTATTAATTAAAATGTTAGTACATAGTAGTTAAGGCCACCTAATATAAAGTGGGTCCAAGAATCAACAAAAATAAAACAACGCAAATATTACAAAATGTTCCATAGTTCAGTAGCTCTGTAGTTTACTGTAGTTCTGTAGTGTAGTTTACACTAGTTCTGTAGTTATGTAGTTCTGTAGTGTAGTTTACTGTAGTTCTGTAGTTCTGTAGTGTCGTTTACTGTAGTTTTGTAATTATGTAGTGTAGTTTACTGTAGTTCTGTAATTCTGTAGTGTAGTTTACTGTAGTTATGTAGTGTAGTTTACCATAGTTCTGTAGTTATGTAGTGTAGTTTACTGTAGTTCTGTAGTGTAGTTTACTGTAGTTCTGTAGTGTAGTTTACTGTAGTTCTGTAGTGTAGTTTACCATAGTTCTGTAGTGTAGTTCACTATAGTTCAGTAGCTCTGTAGTTTACTGTAGTTATGTAGTTCTATAATGTAGTTTACCATAGTTCTGTAGTGTAATTTACCATAGTTCTGTAGTGTAGTTTACCATGGTTCTGTAGTTCTGTAGTGTAGTTTGCTGTAGTTCTGTAGTGTAGTTTACCATAGTTCAGTAGCTCTGTAGTTTACTGTAGTTATGTAGTTCTATAATGTAGTTTACCATAGTTCTGTAGTGTAGTTTACCATAGTTCTGTAGTTATGTGGTGTAGTTTACTGTAGTTCTGTAGTGTAATTTACCATAGTTCTGTAGTGTAATTTACCATGGTTCTGTAGTTCTGTAGTGTAATTTACCATAGTTCTGTAGTGTAATTTACCATGGTTCTGTAGTTCTGTAGTGTAATTTACCATAGTTCTGTAGTGTAGTTTACCATAGTTCTGTAGTTTTGTAGTATAGTTTACCATAGTTCTGTAGTATAGTTTACCATAGTCCTGTAATTCTGTAGTGTAGTTTACCATAGTTCTGTAGTGTAATTTACCATGGTTCTGTAGTTCTGTAGTGTAATTTACCATAGTTCTGAAGTATAGCTTACCATAGTTCTGTAGTAGTTTTACCATAGATCTGTAGTTCTGTAGTGTAGTGTACCATAGATCTGTAGTTCTGTAGTGTAGTGTACCATAGTTTTGTAGTTCTGGAGTGTAGTTTACCATAGTTTTGTAGATCTATAGTGTAGTTTACTATAGTTCTGTAGTGTCGTTTACCATAGTCCTGTAATTCTGTAGTGTAGTTTACCATAGTTCTGTAGTGTAATTTACCATGGTTCTGTAGTTCTGTAGTGTAATTTACCATGGTTTTGTAGTATAGTTTACCATAATTCTGTAGTTCTGTAGTGTAATTTACCATAGTTCTGTAGTATAGTTTACCATAGTCCTGTAATTCTGTAATATAGTTTATCATAGTTCTGTAGTGCAGTTTACCATAGTTCTGTAGTGTAGTTTATCATAGTTCTGTAGATCTATAGTGTAGTTTACCATAGTTCTGTAGTTCTGTAGTGTAGTTTACCATAGTTCTGTAGTATAGTTTACCATAGTTCTGTTGTTCTGTAGTGTAGTTTACTATAGTTCTGTAGTTCTGTAGTGTAGTTTACTGTAGTTATGTAGTGTAGTTTACCATAGTTCTGTAGTTATGTAGTGTAGTTTACTGTAGTTCTGTAGTGTAGTTTACCATAGTTCTGTAGTTCTGTAGTGTAGTTCACCATAGTTCAGTAGCTCTGTAGTTTACTGTAGTTATGTAGTTCTATAATGTAGTTTACCATAGTTCTGTACTGTAATTTACCATAGTTCTGTAGTGTAGTTTACCATGGTTTTGTAGTTCTGTAGTGTAGTTTGCTGTAGTTCTGTAGTGTAGTTTACCATAGTTCTGTAGTTATGTAGTGTAGTTCACCATAGTTCAGTAGCTCTGTAGTTTATTGTAGTTATGTAGTTCTATAATGTAGTTTACCATAGTTCTGTAGTGTAGTTTACCATAGTTATGTAGTTATGTGTTGTAGTTTACTGTAGTTCTGTAGTGTAATTTACCATAGTTCTGTAGTGTAATTTACCATGGTTCTGTAGTTCTGTAGTGTAATTTACCATAGTTCTGTAGTTCTGTAGTATAGTTTACCATAGTTCTGTAGTATAGTTTACCATAGTCCTGTAATTTTGTAGTGTAGTTTACCATAGTTCTGTAGTGTAATTTACCATGGTTCTGTAGTTCTGTAGTGTAATTTACCATAGTTCTGAAGTATAGTTTACCATAGTTCTGTAGTAGTTTTACCATAGATCTGTAGTTCTGTAGTGTAGTGTACCATAGATATGTAGTTCTGTAGTGTAGTGTACCATAGTTCTGTAGTTCTGTAGTGTAGTTTACCATAGTTTTGTAGATCTATAGTGTAGTTTACTATAGTTCTGTAGTGTCGTTTACCATAGTCCTGTAATTCTGTTTTGTAGTTTACCATAGTTCTGTAGTGTAATTTACCATGGTTCTGTAGTTCTGTAGTGTAATTTACCATGGTTCTGTAGTATAGTTTACCATAGTTCTGTAGTTCTGTAGTATAGTTTACCATAGTCCTGTAATTCTGTAATATAGTTTATCATAGTTCTGTAGTGCAGTTTACCATAGTTCTGTAGTGTAGTTTATCATAGTTCTGTAGATCTGTAGTGTAGTTTACTGTAGTTCTGTAGTGTAGTTTACCATAATTCTGTAGATCTGTAGTGTAGTTTACTATAGTTATGTAGTGTAGTTTACCATAGTTCTGTAGTTCTGTAGTATAGTTTACTGTAGTTCTGTAGTGTAGTTTACCATAGTTCTGTAGTTATGTAGTGTAGTTTACTGTAGTTCTGTAGTGTAGTTTACCATAGTTCTGTAGTATAGTTTTACCATAGATCTGTAGTTCTGTAGTGTAGTGTACCATAGATCTGTAGTTTTGTAGTGTAGTGTACCATAGTTCTGTAGTTCTGTAGTGTAGTTTACCATAGTTTTGTAGATCTATAGTGTCGTTTACTATAGTTCTGTAGTTTAGTTTACCATAGTTCTGTAGTATAGTTTACCATAGTTCTGTAGTTCTGTAGTGTAGTGTACCATAGTTTTGTAGATCTATAGTGTAGTTTACTATAGTTCTGTAGTGTTGTTTACCATAGTTCTGTAGTATAGTTTACCATAGTTCTGTAGTTATGTAGTGTAGTTTACAATAGTTCTGTAGTTCTGTAGTGTAGTGTACCATAGTTCTGTAGATCTATAGTGTAGTTAACCATAGTTCTGTAGATCTATAGTGTAGTTTACCATAGTTCTGTAGTTCTGTAGTGTAGTTTATCATAGTTCTGTAGTTCTGTAGTATAGTTTACCATAGTTCTGTAGTTCTGTAGTGTAGTTTACCATAGTTCTGTAGTTCTGTAGTGTAGTTTACCATAGTTTTGTAGTGTAGTGTACCATAGTTCTGTAGTGTAGTTTACCATAGTTGGTAGCTCTGTAGTGTAGTTTACCATAGTTCTGTAGTTCTGTAGTGTAGTTTACCATAGTTCTGTAGTATAGTTTACCATAGTTCTGTAGTATAGTTTACCATAGTTCTGTAGTTCTGTAGTGTAGTGTACCAAAGATCTGTAGTTCTGTAGTGTAATTTACCATAGTTTTGTAGATCTATAGTGTAGTTTACTATAGTTCTGTAGTGTAGTGTACCACAGTTTTGTAGATCTATAGTGTAGTTTACTATAGTTCTGTAGTGTAGTGTACCATAGTTTTGTAGATCTATAGTGTAGTTTACTATAGTTCTGTAGTGTCGTTTACCATAGTTCTGTAGTATAGTTTACCATAGTTCTGTAGTTATGTAGTGTAGTTTACAATAGTTCTGTAGTTCTGTAGTGTAGTTTACCATAGTTCTGTAGATCTATAGTGTAGTTTACCATAGTTCTGTAGTTCTGTAGTGTAGTTTACCATAGTTCTGTAGTTTTGTAGTGTAGTTTACCATAGTTCTGTAGATCTATAGTGTAGTTTACCATAGTTCTGTAGTATAGTTTACCATAGTTCTGTAGTTCTGTAGTGTAGTTTACCATAGTTCTGTAGATCTATAGTGTAGTTTACCATAGTTCTGTAGTTCTGTAGTGTAGTTTACCATAGTTCTGTAGTTTTGTAGTATAGTTTACAATAGTTCTGTAGTTCTGTAGTGTAGTTTACCATAGTTCTGTAGATCTATAGTGTAGTTTACCATAGTTCTGTAGTTCTGTAGTGTAGTTTACCATAGTTCTGTAGTGTAGTTTACCATAGTTCTGTAGTTCTGTAGTGTAGTTTACCATAGTTCTGTAGTGTAGTTTACCATAGTTCTGTAGTTCTGTAGTGTAGTGTACCATAGTTCTGTAGTGTAGTTTACCATAGTTGGTAGCTCTGTAGTATAGTTTACCATAGTACTGTAGTTCTGTAGTGTAGTGTACCATAGTTCTGTAGATCTATAGTGTAGTTTACCATAGTTGGTAGCTCTGTAGGTTAGTTAATTGTAATTATTTTGCTTAATAGTTTAGTTTATCACAGTTCTACAGTTAATTAGACCATATAATTGTTTACTGTAATTTTGTGGTTTAGTTTACTGTAGTTATGTTGTTGTATATGTTAGTTTATCGCAGTTCTGTGCTTTAGTTTACTATTATTATGTTCTCTCTCTCAGTGCCAGCAGGAGTGTGGAACCTCTCGCTAGCTGACAGCGGCACTGAGGATCTGCTGGTGACGTGGCTTTCTCCTCCCGGAGATGTTGATCATTATGAGGTTCAGTTGCTTTTTAATGACATGAAGGTGTTCCCACCCATCACACTGACCAGCAGCACTGACAGATACCTGCTTTCATCACTCACTCCTGGAAGACTCTACAAAATTGTGGTGTCCACCTTCAGTGGACCAAACCTCAGTGTGCAGTTTATCAAAGGCAGAACAGGTACATCTCACAGTTGCATGTGGATATCAGTGAATATGGTAGTATAATGTGATTTTTCATTGTAGTTATCTTGCAAAATCTTAAAGGTTGTGCTGTTGTTTATATATTTTAGTTCCCAGTAAAGTGAAGAACATTCATATCAGTAATGATGGTCAGAGCAGCAGTCTGAGAGTGAACTGGACGCCTGGACAGGGTGATGTGGACCGGTACACTGTGTCCCTCTCTCAGATGGGCGGTCCGGCTGAGGAGAGATCAGTCCCTAAACATGTGAATGAGATGAGTTTCCAGGGTCTGTTGCCGGGACAGCAGTACATGATAACTGTTACATCAATTAGTGGATCTCTGACCAATAACAGCACAGAAACAGGACGAACAGGTGAAATAACAATGTATGGTGTTTTTCCATGGGTGTCTTTTATCATATTGCTGCTGTATGAAAGCAATAATCAAGCCTTAATATATTTTTAAGGCTTTACACACATGTCTGACAGCATCATGATAAAATCAGTGTGTTTTACAGCCTGGAGTGGCTTATTGATTAAATGTTCAGACACTGTACTGTCATATTTGAATTATTCTCTCAATATAAATATTGAAATATTCAGTCTACTTAAACCTATTTCAGTTGCTCTATTACTCATTTCCTCTAACTCCTCCTGAAACCCTGCAGTTCCCTCCTGGGTGACGGCTCTACAGGTGGAGAACCAGCGCAGCACATCCAGTCTGTTGGTGTCGTGGCAGGCGGGTCGAGGAGTGTATGACAGCTATCGGCTGCAGCTTCTGGATGAGAGAGGAACTCTGGTCTCTAATAGCTCACAAACGGCAGAAACCAGTCAGCATTATTTCAGACAGCTCACTCCGGGGAAAAAATACCGCATCCTGATGCAGACCATCAGCGGAGGAATCAGCAGCAAAGATGTCATTGCTGAGGGCAGAACCTGTGAGTAGATTGTCTTTATCTCAGTTTTAACATGTGATAATACAGCAGATGAACTGGCCTGTTACAGTGTCTGAAAATGTGTTTGTTGTAGGTCCAGCATCTGTTAATAACCTGTCCGTCTTAAGCAACACGACCACAAGCCTGTCCTTCTGCTGGGCTCCACCGGAAGGGGAGTTTGATGGATTTGATGTTTTTCTGTATAATGGAGATGAAAGCTTGCATGATCAGAAATCAGGAATGGCGATCATGCAGGACTGTTCTTTCCAGAACCTTCGACCTGGGACGCTGTACAAGGTGGTTGTTCTGACCCGCAGTGGAGATCAGTCCAACGACACATCCATCTGGGCCCGGACAGGTGAACAACGCACACAAATTTGCCAGGTTTTTTTTGTCTAGTTATGATATAGTTCAATGTCGTGGCAGTTTAACAGAAAACGCAATCATATATTCATAATTACTATTTTGTAGGGGTGTGACGAGACACTAAGCTCACAAGACGAGACGAGACATGAGATTGGGTTCACGAGAACGAGACGAGACAAGATTTTTACATAGTATTTTTTAGAAATCCTCAATGATGCATGACTAGAAAAATAGTCTGCAGGTGCATTTTAAATGTTTTAACTCATCATCTTGTAATGAATTTCAGTTCTACTTTCTGAGTATGAATTATTATATGCAGTAAAGGACAAAAATACTTTTTTTTTGCCACAAACTCAACTGACTGGCTTCTCTCCTGTATGATTGTCTCTTCAGACCTAAGAACTGCACATGATTTATGAGCTTCTACAACTTTTGACCTCCTAACTAAACTCCTTTCCACAAACTGATCATAGATCAAGTGCAAACAATAAGTACAACCATAATCAAAGTACTATCTCAATAATCAAAGTGGAAATAGAGACTGAATGTTTCTTCAAGCATGATACTGAGCTAAGAGATGGTTACAACTACACAGCCCAGCCTAAGATAGTTTTCATATTGGTAGTCACTTTCAAACAGCGGTAACACATTGAAATCGCGTTTGAATGCGCCCCCGGGTTCAATTTCACTTTCAATTTCGCGATTAGGGAGCGGTGGGGCTGAACGCACATTTTAAAAGATCAGACATTTGTCTGACGCTTCTGATGTGCAACGAATCCTCCGCTACGGGGGAGCAGTGGCAGTGCTGCGCACTATGGTCGGCTCGAACAGCTCGTGTTGGATGAGCTGATGGAATTTAAGCGACCATTATCCACTGGAATTACATTGTTTTTATTTCTATAAAAAGCTAAACTAAAGTGGAGGTGTGATGTAAACGTTGCCGTGGCATATTCTATCCTAACTTCACCCCCACACTCCATCATGACAATATGATGCGAGACAGCTTTTCACCCCGATGAGAAATCTCGTCACATTTTAATCTCGCGTGGCACGAGGTCTTGTCACACCCCCACTACCATGAAAGTCAAAACCTCTAATTAATGTCAATACTGTAATCAGTAGCTTGGTTAAACGTGTTTTGTAGTTCCTGCGGCTGTGTCGTTCTTGCGTGCTGACAGCAGAAGAAGCTCTGGGAGTCTGTGGTTGAGCTGGAAACAGGCCGGGGGTGAAGTGAGCAGCTACACCCTCCTGATCTACAACCCCAACGGGACTCAACAAGCAGAGCAGGGTCTGGGCCCGGAGAGCAGAAGTCATGTGTTTCAGAGCCTGGTGTCTGGACGACTCTACCAGGCGGTTGTCCTTACACACAGTGGAGATCTCACTAACATGGCAACTACTAATGGCAGGACGGGTAAGAGTGAAGATGGGTCATTGGTACAGTTTCCTTCATCATAACTGTAGAATCAGAACTTTACTAGGTACTGATTCCCTTTGATGGCTTTGATATATTGTAGACCCTAAGCCACCGGTCTCGTTCTCCTTTGGAGAAATCACTAACACCTCACTGGAGATGACCTGGAGCGGTCCAGAAAACACTGATTATGATGACTTTGACCTTCAGTGGAGCCCCAGGGACCATCTGTCTGTGTTCAACCCCTACCACAGCCCCACATCTGGTAACCGTATCCTTAAAGGGATGTACCCCGGCCGCCGGTACAACATCAGCCTGCGTACGGTCAGTGGTGCTGGAACCAACAACCCAACCTACAGCCTTCCCATCTACAGGAGCATCAGGACAAGTCAGTGACACACGTTTATAAGAATCAGTTATCAGTCATCTCTGCTGGAAACAGCATGTCCCAACCAGGCTTTATAAAGCCTACATGAAAGGGAAGTTGAGCTAGGCTTTTCTTCCCTATTGTGACGTATATCCGAGTAAAAGGGCTTCTAAAATGAACAAATGTAGGGCGGGGCTTGATTCTGTCCTTTGGGAAAACGATTGGTTGGTTATAGTTTGCTATTAGTCGATCTCATATGAGTGACAGTTTGACAGGTTTTTACACCAATCTGTCTGAAGGATGACAAGTATCTAATGCTTAATAGTACAGTAAAAAAAAAACTTAACTGTAGGTATAGCACTAGTTCTTGTCACTAGTGAACTGTATGTTTTTTCATGTCTTCAGAGCCTGAGCGTGTTCAGGGTCTGCACTGCCGTCCTCAGAACTCCACAGCCATTTCCTGTTCCTGGAGTCCGCCAGAAGCCGACTTTGACTCGTACACCATCGAGTGCTCGAGGAAGGACTCTCAGAGAATGGTGTACTCACGGCGCACGGTCAAAGAGAACACCGTCTATCTGATCAAAGATCTGGAGCCTCATAAACAGTACATGGTGTCCGTCAAAGTCATCTCTGACAGCATGACCAGTGAGGCGGTCGTGGAAAATGTGATCACGATGATAGACCGTGAGTTAGGGCTGTTCATTTGATATAAATGATCACTTTCTGACGGTAACATTTACTGAATAGGCTTGTTGTTCGTGTGTTCTCAGGTCCACCTCTGCCCTCGACTCGAGTTGATGAGAATAACGCTCAGATCACCAAGTCGACCATATTCTTCCAATTCAACTGCAGCTGGTTCAGTGATATCAACGGCGCTGTGAAATTCTTCACCATCATCGTAACCGAATCTGATGGTTGGAAAACATTTTTCTTTATCTTTTTTGCGTTATATACAGGTCCTCTTGTAATGCAATGATCCCTCTCTTTGGTTGGCTCCAGACAGTAAAAACCAGCAGCCATACCAACATCATCCTCTTCCCTCGTACCTGGACTACAGATCCAACAGCTCCATCAAAGCGTATCAGACCAGTTACATCCGCAGCCACTGCGACGAGAGCCAGAGCACAACGCAGGAGTTCGAGATCCATCTGGGATCGGGCATGGAGAGTCTTGGAGGGCGGTGTGATCCGAAACCATTGACTGATGCAGCTCAGGATCAGCCGATCTTCTGTGATGGGCCACTGAAATCCAAGACAGCATACAGGTGATGTTCAGTCAGTAACCTGTGCTGTTGGTTACTAAAATGGTGTTCCTACTGGACCAATAAGTATCAGGAGATGGATCATGTTCAAAGGTTATGGTCAGGGTTAAACCTAACCTTCCCCTCACATTTAGCCCCCTGATATGAAGGTTAAAAGCTTGCCAATCACAGTAATATTTGAGTCTGCAGTCAGGTTATTGTTTTGATTTTCAGACTCAGTGTTCGAGCGTTTACGAAACTTTTTGATGAGGATCATGAGGAGTTTCTCTCTCCGCTCTACACTGATACGTACCTGTCCAAGCCCTTCATGACAGACGCAGGTAATACACACGGCTCAGCTATACTGAAGGGTGATCGTGAGACGTGTTTGTTAATTCTTCATATCTGTGTGTGTTCAGAGCCGTTGACTGGGGTCATCGAAGGGGTCAGCGCTGGACTCTTCCTCATCGCCACCATGGTGGGATTAATAGTCCTGCTGATCTGCAGGCAGAAAGTCCACAAAATGTGAGTCCAGCTTTATCCATCTTTATTAGTAGATCAAATCTAAAACTCAAATACAATAAGTGCTGTCCTCAACATCATCTCATGCAGGTCTGACTTGAGGCTGATGATGATAGCGTAGTAGTGACAGGATAGCAGTGATGGGTTTGTAGATTTTCACTACACAATTATCGTGACTAAAAGAATTCCGAAATATAATTTTATCGCAATATCTACAGATTTTTTATTTTTTAATTAAGTCAAATTCAACTTAAACTTTGGCCATTGAATGATGTACTTGTAATGACGGGTTTATGATGATCTATTTGAGCTAGAGCTGGCGGGTTTGTGATGATGGTTTAGTAAATATGGGTTAGTGATGGTGGTCTATCAGTGAGGGGTTAGCAGTGATGAGTTAAGGCCCGATATACTCATTCATTTAGGGGTAAAAACATGTTGGAAATACCTTTGCAGCGATATACTGTTAGCGAACATCCTGACGCCATCCACACTGCTGGAGCGACATTTAGATGAATATGTAAATATGTGCTGCACGCTTTCCTCTCAATAACAAAATAAACACACAACAAAAATGACAGCGGTGAGAAAACAGCAGTTCAGAAAGCATCCGATCATAGTGATGTGGATGTTTGCAATTCAGCACTCTAGTAAAGTCTTGTCATGTTTATTTATAAAGCATTGTATACAATAGATTGCTTTAAACCAAACAGATTTACAATATTAAACATGAAAAACAATGTCAGTGTTGCTTTTAAATGAGAATTTCACTTCAATTTCTACTATAAAGCGGCTCTCCGGTGTGTTCATATTTTTACTCGTGTCTGACCTCGACGGACTCAACAGAGGAAATGAACTGGAGAAGATTTACACCTCAAAGAGGGCGGAGCCTTATAGCCACACCCACCTATTACATCATCACCACAGACCAATGGGAGTTCGATTGTGTTTACCAGCCAGATTACACTTTTCACTTTGGCAAACTGTTTCAAACTCCCGAAACAAACACAAAACGAATTTCGTTGTGGCCTTACTTTATTCGAAATTATGTCACATTAGTTTGTTCTTCGGTTTCGCTTGAAGTATTATATAGTCCACTTTTCTATGCCCTTCCCTCACTAACGTCCCTCCACCTTATTCACTCGAATCATTGCTTTTGTTGCACGAGTGTCCACTAGTAACCCCTGAGCCATTGATCACTTGGAATCTGCTATGAGATTTGCTGTTGTGACGTCATTTCTATAGCGCATTGTGGTCTATGGCTCTGCCTGAAGAGTACATATGAGTAGACTCTCTGCCTCTGTCAAAATCGAGGGGTTGATGGTCTGTCCAAATAAACTTCCCTCATCCACATGACGAAGTTGAATGCGCTTCAGTTTGCAAGTGTATGTCTAAAAGTGAACACAGCCTTACAACGTGTCTACACCACCGCAACAGCTAGAAGCTGTCCACACCGGACGCGACAAAGCGACTATTGCAAATCCATTTGTCCTCTGTGTCAGAAGTAGTGCGAGCGCTTGGAGTACATCAAAAATAGAAATTACAGTTGGCAGTTTGACGTGTCGTGCCACGCTGCATCTAGTGTAGACAGCACCACTGATTGTAATGGGTTCTGTCTGCTTTTGTCACGTCACACTAGCTTACTATTTACGTATGTATTCGGATATTAAAGTTTCAGGAACACATTAATTATTGATAACGGGTTTTTGTGCTTGCAGGAGTGCACAAGAGCCTGTGGTCAGAATGAGTTTGAGAAGAGAAAGACCTTCTTCAGGAACTCACATCATTGTCAGAGGGTACGAACGGCGCATTTATATTATCATTAACGCTTATGCTAGCAGTTTACTGATGTGCTGCTTTATTTTCATTCTAAAAAAGATAAATACTATACTATGCGTTCATTGATTTTAAGAGCATAAATTCTTATTCCCCTGTGTTTTAGGAACCGGCGTGTCTCAAGGTACTGCATCACATCACACTGATCTACAGTAACCAGACACCGCATTAGGGGATATTTTTAGGAAACATATATTTTCAAAGTTATATTTTCAGTATACTATTCTTTGAATGAGCTTTGACTATTCCCATGATCTATTGAAAGATAGTGTTGTCTTTTCCAAATACAGCCCCATCAGCATCTTAAATTTTGAGTCACATTTGACTAAACTTCGAGCAGACTCCAACTATCTCCTTTCTGAGGAATATGAGGTAAATATCCTCCTTTTTTCTGAATATGATATTTAAAAGGATTGATGTTTCAGACTGAACACAGTAACTCTTTGCTCTGCTTTCAGGACCTGAAGGATGTTGGTCGTAACCAACCTCAAGACTCTGCGTTATTGTCTGAAAACAGAGGCAAAAATCGCTACAACAATATACTGCCCTGTACGTCTGTACCCGTATCTGATATATCTAATATTATACCAATATATTTTTTCTGGTGGTTTATTTTGACGTGTTCTTGGCACAGATGATTCCACGCGGGTGAAGCTGTCCTATGTTGACGACGACTCCTGCTCAGATTATATTAACGCCAGCTATATTCCTGTAAGATCTCTGTAAGATTAATGATCTACATTAATGTGCATGTGCTAATTGAGTTTTTTGAGCATGCATTTTGTGAGTTTAACATTGTGTAATTAAGTAATAAAAAAATGGCCAATTTCATCATTAAAAGTACAGTAAATAGTGGTAGATACAGTTTGCATTCAAGTATAAATAGTAAGAAATACAGTGTAAACAGTAACTAATGCTATTTGTACTAAAGGTAAATTATCTTCAGGTCAGGTAGGAGGAGTTGATAAAAATGTATTCTATGTATGTTTCTGTCCAATGACACTTGACCAAACATATCACATGGTTTCTTTTGAAGGGCAATAACTTTAGACGAGAGTATATTGCGACTCAGGGTCCTTTACCCGGCACTAAAGACGACTTCTGGAAGATGGTCTGGGAGCAGAATGTGCACAACATAGTAATGGTGACGCAGTGTGTTGAGAAAGGAAGGGTATGTGCAAACAATCACACATGATTCTTCTGCTCATGAGGGTCTTTTGGCATCAACTCAGTGAATTGGAGTTTCTCTCTCTTATTTAGGTGAAGTGTGACCATTACTGGCCGTTCGATCAGGAGCCGCTGTACTACGGCGATCTGATAGTCCAGATGCAGTCGGAGTCTGTTCTGCCAGAGTGGACCATCCGAGAGTTCAAGATCTGTAACGTGGGTATAATCGCCGCCTCTGTCCCTCGCAGGTGAAGTCTAATGGGAACGCAGTTGTGATCTGTGTGTGATGTGTGTGCAGGAGGAACACCTGAGCTACTCCAGAGTCGTGCGTCAGTTCCACTACACCGTGTGGCCGGATCACGGAGTGCCCGAAATCACGCAGTCTCTCATTCAGTTTGTGCGAACCGTGAGAGACTACATCAACCGCACGCCCTTCTCTGGAGCCACTGTAGTGCACTGCAGGTCATTATTACAGCATTACCTTGATCCTAGTCTATGAATCCACCATGTCCCAAATTGAAGTGTTTGTAGACTGCTGTGTGTCCAAATGCCTGTAAAAGAAAATGAAAACAGAATATAGTTCTGCTCGTGGAGATCTAGTGTAGTTCAGCAAATCCGGTATATAGCTTTTCTTTAGACATGCTCGTTGTCTAGTGTTGTTTATTTTTCAGTTGCACAGATTGAAATGCTTGTGACAGGGCACAGATAGTGACATAGATCATGACAGAACAACACATGAAAAAACAGACACAAACTAAAACAAACACAACTAACACAATTTAAAATGCCCCTATTATGCTGTTGTAAAGGTTGCTGGTTTTGTTTTGGAGTCTCCTACAACAGGTTTACATGCATCCAAGGTCAAAAACACTTTAATTCTCTCATAATCTCCACTGCAGCATCAGCTCTTTCCTTTCAGTGTCTGAAACGCTTCCATCAAGGATTCAGTGTCTCAAAACCCCGCCTCTCTGAGAGCTGCTCTGCTGTGATTGGTCAGATGGCTCAGTCTGCTGCTCTGATTGGTCAGATGGCCCAGTCTGTTGTGATTGGTCTACTCTGCTCTGATTGGTCAAATGACCCAGTCTATTGTGATTGGCCTACTCTGCTCTGATTGGTCAGATGGCCCAGTCTATTGTGATTGATCTACTCTGCTCTGATTGGTCAGATGACCCAGTCTATTGTGATTGGCCTACTCTGCTCTGATTGGTCAGACGGCCCAGTCCATTGTGATTGGTCTACTCTGCTCTGATTGGTCAGACGGCCTCAGTCTGTTGTGATTGGTCTACTCTGCTCTGATTGGTCAGATGACCCAGTCTGTTGTGATTGGTCAGCTCTGTTCAGATGGTCCAGTCTGTTGTGATTGGTCTACTCTGCTCTGATTCGTCAAATGACTCAGTCTGTTGTGGTTGGCCTACTCTGCTCTGATTGGTCAGATGGCCCAGTCTGTTGTGGTTGGTCTACTCTGCTCTGATTGGTCAGATGGCCTAGTCTGTTGTGGTTGGTCTACTCTGCTCTGATTGGTCAGATGGCCCAGTCTGTTGTGGTTGGTCTACTCTGCTCTGATTGGTCAGATGGCCCAGTCTGTTGTGATTGGCCTACTCTGCTCTGATTGGTCAGATGGCCCAGTCTGTTGTGATTGGTCTACTCTGCTTTGATTGGTCAAATGACCCAGTCTATTGTGATTGGTCTACTCTGCTCTGATTGGTCAGATGGCCCAGTCTGTTGTGATTGGTCTACTCTGCTCTGATTGGTCAGATGGCCCAGTCTGTTGTGATTGGTCTACTCTGCTCTGATTGGTCAGATGGCCCAGTCTGTTGTGATTGGTCTACTCTGCTCTGATTGGTCAGATGGTCCAGAATTACTGAAGACTCGTTTCAGCAGCTCAGAATTGCTTCTTTCTTTTGGGAGACAATAACTCCATTCATCTGCACTTTGATATTTTACATTCACAAACAGCTCTATTACACAATGCATGAAAGGTCATATCTGAAAACGTGCAATAGGAGCACTTTAAATGAAAGCGATTGAGATGATGCTGTTATTAACAGGAGGTGGGCAATGGGATAGAAAAGTGACATGCTATTAAGTCAGCAGAGCAGTAATATAAATAAGTTAAATAAATAATGTGTTTATATGCTGGAAGCATTGTGTTATGTTTGTGTCTGACAGTGCTGGAGTGGGCCGCACCGGGACCTTCATCGCTCTGGACAGAGTCCTTCAGCAGCTGGACACCAGAGACACGGTGGACATCTACAGCGCTGTGTTCGATCTGAGGCTTCATCGCACACACATGGTGCAGACGGAGGTGAGGCTTGTCTGTCAAACACACTGCTGCTTCTGAGACACACACTACACATACGGGTTACACTTTATTTCCAGGGTCCACTTCAGACATTCTTCAGGGTTTGGGTTAGTAGAATAAGTTGACATGTAGTTGAAAAGTTGCTTGTAGTCAGTATAATGTCTGTTGAGGAGCCTCAAAATAAAGTGTTACCCACATACAGTATTTATGAAATCAAACATATTTGCCATGTGTTGCTCTAGTGCCAGTACTCGTACCTCTATCAGTGTGTGCGAGACGTGCTTCGTGCCAGAAAACTGCGCAGTGAACAGGAAAACCTCTTGTATCCCATCTATGAAAATGTGCATCCGGACCAGCACAGAGGTGAGTGTGCTGTTGATGTGTGTGTGTGTGTGTGATGAGCAGGTCTGTTCAGTCTTATCTGATAGTTTGTGTTTCTTCACACAGATGTGGTCTACTCCAAACGCTGATCTGCAGGTGGATAAAAACACTTTAATGTCAACACACATGTAAAAATGTATCTGAAATGAATTTAATATGAAGGTAATATGCTTCATATTATATATATACCTTCATAGGTATAATGTTTATACCTAGATGTAACAGAATTATATCATGTACATATATTATTCAATATTAATTCAGAGTTTATGCTAATTATTGCATAATATAATGTACATCACCAATTAAAAGTTGTAGCTTATTTTATATGAATAAAAATATTATAAAAACAACAGTATAATGTGTTTTCCTGTAGCACACAGATAAAAACGTTAAACAGCATTGTCACACAAATGTTTGAATGTCTTTGATATGACATATCTCTATTACTACATTAAGGATTAATATATTTACATTCAATACATGCCCATACATTTAGCAAACACTTTTATCCAACGTGACTTGTTTGTCAAGAGTCAACAATATCCATTAAACGTGTGCTGTCTTGTGAGGTCGGACGAAGCCAGAAGAGCTACTAAGGTTTGTTTGGATGTTGAAGTCACCAGTGGTGTTGCAGCACGTCTGTCTCTTCCGGGAGGTTGCCCAGTAAATCTGGTGAATGACAAGATGAATTTTGTCAGAACAAGTAACAGTAAAAGCATGATATTCCAATTAAATGAGTAGATCTGTCACCCCCTCCTGACTGTGTGTAGGCAGTTTGTGTGGATGCTTTCTCTTCTCTGTACTGCACTTCTTCTCTCTGCTCCCAGTTTCTCTCTTCTCCCAGTTTCTCTCTTTGCTCCCAGTTTCTCTCTGCTCCCAGTTTCTTTCTGCTCCCAGTTTCTCTCTCTGCTCCCAGTTTCCCATTGCGATACTACACGAGTACTGCGTTGTTTGTCTTATTAAGCCTAATAAGACAAGACACTATGGGGAAAACTCCTTTTTCTCAGATTCTGAAGCCTTTATACATTCACGTCGAATGGTTCGTATAGTTAAAGAAAACAAACCAATGACGGCACAGAACGCGTGAGCAAATGGTGAGCGAGCCCGCTCGAGCCCGTCGAAAGGGGTGGGGGTTCGGGCTATATAAGCGGCCGAATCACCATGGCAAATCGATTAATTCTCCTTCAGCGACGCAGTTATCACTTCTTCACTGGACCTACGAGATTGAAGCTGCCTTCACCTGCAAGCAGCTGGATTCGCCGCTGATCTTCTCGCCGCCGCGCAGTTGATCGGCCCACCTCCCTGCTTGCTGCTCTCTATCCTGCTCGCCGCTCTCAAGCAGCTCGCTGCCCTCTGCAGCCCGCAGCGTTCTCTGCTCTTCAGCTCGCCGCTCAGATCGCCGCTCCCGTGCAGCGCTGATCGCCCACCCACTTTGCAGCAGCGAGATCAGCTCGCCGTTCTCAAGCAGCACTGTTTCCACGCTGCTGTGTTGCAGCCTGGTCACCTGCAGTTTGTGCGAGTGCACTTCGGTGTATCCTTTTAAGAGCTTTCTACAAGAGCAAATTTAGCGACGTTGATGAAAAGGTCGCGCCGACGTTGAAGACGGGCACAGTGAGTGTGTGCAATGTCTGGGCGAGTCCCACGCAGAAGCTGCGCTCGCTGACTCAACCTGCACTCACTGCGAGAATATGAGTCTCGCCTCTTTGTGCTCGCGGATAGCGTTCTTTTCAGAATGCTACCCCACCCCCTTGCGCCCTCCTGTTATGCTCCACCTCTTCTGCCTTAAGCCGCCCTAAATAAGCACCAGCTCAGCAGCAGATGCCGAGAGACAAGTCGCCAGCCACTAAGCCAGTGCCGAGCTCCGAACACAGACAGTGCTCACACTCTGCTAGGCGCCACCCTCCTCTGGTGCGACAGGGCCCCCGACCCAAGATAGTGTTGGACCCTGCGGCCGCGAAGTCGGCCTGATGGCTGAGAAAGGAAGAGGATAAGGTTAAGTCCCGCTGTGGCCGGACCGCCCTCCGAAATGCCTCGCCTCGTTCAGTTCCGGGTGTCCAAGAAAAAATGTTTGCTGCCCGCACAGAGCCTGTTCAAATACCCTGGTTGGGAACCGCTGTTATAGCGGAAATAAAAAAACAAACATATTCAAAAAGAGAGCAAATTTCCTCTTCCACCAAACACATGCACCACAGTCCCTCACAGCGACTTAGTGACAGTACCAATTCAGCCCCTCGCCACACGGGCCGAGGCCTGGCAGGCCATCCCCGGAATGTCAGCCTGGGTTCTGAACATAATAAAACGAGATTATGTACTCCAATTCGCTCAAAGGGCCCCATTTTTCAACGGCGTGGTCCAAACCTCTGTGGAAAGCAAGGATGCACATGCCCTGCGTTTCTGAGGTAAACACTATGCTGGCGAAAGGAGCCATAGAGGTGGTTCCTCCGGCACTGGGCGAGTCTTTTACAGCAGGTACTTCCTCGTCCCCAAAAAGGATGGCGGTCTCAGACCCATCCTCAGATCTCAGAACAGGGCCCTGATAAAGCGCTCGTTCAGAATGATCACTTTGAAACAGATCTTCCCGCAAATACACCCGGGAGACTGGTTCTTTACCCTGGGCCTGAAAGATTCTTACTTTCACATCCAGATAGCCCCCCATCACAGGCAATTTTTGAGATTCGCCTTCGAGGGAGTGGCATATCAATATACGGTCCTGCCGTTCGGCCTGTCTCTGGCTTGCCTCACTTTTACGAAGTGCATGGATGCTGCTCTCTCCCCTCTGAGATAGATGGGTGTGCGCATTCTGAATTACCTCGACGACTGGCTCATTCTGGCCCAGTCGAAGGCGGAAGTAATATCCCACAGATCCGTCATCCTCAACCACTTAGAGTGCTTGGGACTCAGGGTCAATTTTGCAAAGAGCTTGTTATCCCCCAGCCAACGTGTGTCATTCCTGGGGATAATTTTAGACTCAACCCTCTTAAGGGCCACAGTCACTCCAGAGCGTGCTCTGGCCATTCAGCAGCTCGTGCAAACGTTTACACCCGGGGCCTTTCTGCCGTTCAGAATGTTTCAGAAAATGCTAGGCCTAATGAGTTCAGCATCTCCAGCTCTGCAGATGGGGTTACTTCACATGCGCCCTCTGCAGTTCTGGCTGAAACCGCGGGTCCATGGCAACATGGCTGTTGCTCGCTCAAGGTGAACCAGGCATGTGTCACAGCCCTGGCCCCTTGGACGAATCCTTGCTGGTTCAAGCAAGGCGTGGCAATAGGAGCGATGGACAAGAGGAAAGCTGTCTTCCTAGACGCCTCCAAGACGAGCTCTGTGCAACAACCTTTGGTGCTTGGAGCAACCTGGAAAGCGAGCTACATATCAACTGCCTAGAAATTATGGCGGTATATCGAGCTCTCCAGGTTTTCCTTTCTCTTCTGGTGGGTCACCACGTCTTGGTCAGATCAGACAACATGACGGTGGTGTCCTTCATAAATCACCAGGGCAGCCTCTCATCAAAGCCCCACTTCACTCTAGCGAAAACCATCCTAGAGTGGGCACAGTGCAACCTACTCTCCGTTGAGAGCAGCGCACATACAGGGCATACTGAACATAGGCTGTCCTGGAGAAACCTTCCCTCAGAGGAATGGTCACTCCACCCCCGCTCAGTTCAGAGAATTTGGGACGTCTTCGGGAAGGCAGAGGTCGACCTCTTTGCTTAAGAAGACAATCATCACTGCCCAATATTTTTCTCAAAGGCCAAGGACACGCTGGCCAACAATTGGCCCAGCCTACTCCTTTATGCTTTTCCCCCGATCGCTCTGATTCCTAAGGTAATCAAGCGAGCCAGGGAGAGCGCCCACAAAGTCCTCCTGGTGGCACCTCTTTGGAGGACCCAACCATGGTTCTCAGAGCTGTCTCGGTTATCGCCCCTGAGGCCATGGCCAATCCCTCTGAGGCGGGACCTCCTCTCCCAAGCGAGAGGGACAATATGGCACCCCAGACCCGAGCTGTGGGACCTTCATGTGTGGTTTCTCAACGGGAGCCTTCAAACCTCCCTGAGAATATCCTAAACACTATCTCTCAGGCCAGAGCTCCGTCTACAAGACGTCTCTACACCCTGAAATGGGCCGGGGCGACGACCCTCTAACTTGTGACATATCTCAGATATTGTAATTTCTTCAAGACTTAATGGATAGAGGCCGCTCCCCCTCTACTCTTAAAGTCTATGTTGCAGCTATAGCAGCTTCTCACGCTCCTATAGCAGGGCAGTCGATAGGAAGAAACGACCTTGTTGTTCGCTTCCTTAGGGGGTCCAGGAGGCTAAATCCTCCTCGTCCCCTTACGGTTCCTACTTGGGACCTTTCAGTGGTTCTTAGGGGCCTTAAAAGCCCTCCATTTGAACCAATCCAGACTGCTGACCTTCGACCCCTGTCACTAAAAACCACCTTGCTGCTAGCTCTAGCATCGGTTAAGTGTGTAGGAGATTTACAGGCGCTCTCTGTGAGCCCCTTGTGTCTTGAGTTCAGGCCCAGCAACTCTAAAGTGACTCTATCTAGGTGGATAGTAGACGGTATAGCTCTCGCTTACTCCTCCTTGGGCCTTCAATGCCCCTTGGGTGTGAAAGCACATTCCACGAGAGGTATGGCCTCCTCGTGGGCGTGGTCCTCTGGCGTTTCCATTAACGACATCTGTGCGGCGGCCGGCTGTGCCTTACCGTCCACATTTGTTAGATTTTATAATCTGGAGGTCCCTGCGCTTCAATCGCAGGTCCTCTCTGCATGAATCTACCACACTTACATGGTTTTTTGTTATGACCCAGACTTAGTCTGGGCGTAACTACTATTTGCCCTATATATATATTTAGATATATGTCATAAACTAGGACCCTTCGAGGCCCTAGTAATGGGCTTTGGTGGATGACCTCAGTATTATGTACCCCCTTTGGGCTATATTATCTTGAGTGTCTGTTCGAGCCCTTTTTTCATGTGCTCCACACTCTTATTTGGTCGTCCCCCTGCATAGCACGCCGTGATTGTACTGTCCCTGTAGCGTCTGTCTTATTAGGCTTAATAAGATGAATGACTACTCGTGTAGTATCGCAAGGGAATGTACTTGGTTACTAATGTAACCTCGGTTCCCTTAGATACAGAACGAGTACTGTGTTATTTGCCGTGCTACGCACGAGACGCCTTATGTCATCACTTCAGTCGAAACCAATCGATTTGCCATGGTGATTCGGCCGCTTATATAGCCCAAGCCCCCGTCCCTTTCGGCGGGCTCGCTCACCATTGGCTCACGCATTCCGTGCCGTCATTGGTTCGTTTAACTTTACAAACCAATCGACGTGCAGTTTACACTGCGTGATTGTATAAAGGCTTCAGAATTGGAGAAAAAGGTTTCCCCCGTAGTGTCTTGTCTTATTAGGCTTAATAAGACGAACGATGCAGTACTCGTTCCGTATCTAAGGTTCTCTCTCTGCTCCCAGTTTCTCTCTGCTCCCAGTTTCTCTCTTCTCACAGTTTCTCTGCTCCCAGTTTCTCTGCTCCCAGTTTCTCTCTTCTCCCAGTTTCTCTCTCTGCTCCCAGTTTTTCTCTCTTCTCCCAGTTTCTCTCTGCTCCTAGTTTCTCTCTGTTAAAGTTTCTTTCTCTGCTGCCAGTTCTCTTACTCGTTACTCGTACTGCGTCACTAGACGCTGATAGGGAAAACTCCTTTTTCTCTGTTTACTGAAGCCTTTTTCAATCACGCAGTGAAACTGCACACATTGGTTCGTGTAGTTCAAGTGAATCTAACCAATGACAAGGCAGCGGAGCTGCACAAGCCTATGGCGAAGAAGCCCGCCAGAATCCGCCGAATGGGCGGGGCCATCTGGCAATTTAAGCAGCATTCTGGCATAGGATCCTCAGATTAATTCTCCACGCTGATGATGAACACAGTGAGTGCGTTGCCTGTCTGGGGAAATCCCACACAGAAGCCGTGCTCTCATAGAATTGCGCAGCGTGACCGACTTGGCCTTGCGCGCTACAAAAGAGATGGCTCAGGCCATTGGGAGATCCATGGCCAGTCTGGCTTAATCTTACAGAGATCAAGGACACGGACAATGCTGCCTTCCTTGACTCCCCGGTCTCCCCCACTAGTCTTTTCACAGTCGATGGTTTCACTGAATGCTTCACCGCTGCACAGAAGTCATCCCAAGCTATGCGACACTTCCAGCCGAAGCGTTCCAGTTCTCGTGTTGCTCTGAGTCGTCCCAGGACCACACCAACTCAACAGCCTGCGAAGCCTGCGCCCTCTACCACTCAGCCTGCGCCACAGCCTGAGCCTCGACAGCGCTCGTGCTCTGCAAAGCTCTACCCCTTCCCAAAGTGCCAGGGACCCGGCCTAAGATAACGCTGGACCCAGCACCTCTGAAGCCATCCTGATCTGACAGACAGGAAGAGGAGGTGGCTAAGTCTCGCCGTGGCCGGACCACCCCCCAAACAGCGTCTTTTATGCCTCATAGCGCCCTGTTCAGTTCTGGGTGCTGGAGACAATGTGTTTGTTGTAGCCACTGGGCCCGTTCATGTTCGAACACCCATGCAACTATCCGTTGTTATAGTGAAAATAACATAACATACTCAAAAAGAGAGCACTTTTATCTTCCTCTTTCCACGAGCTCCAGGCCCCTGCACAGTGGCCTGTTGCTCGATCAAATCCAACCCCTTGCCACATGGACCGAGAGTGTCAAAGCCATCCCCGGAGTGTCAAAGTGGGTTTTGGGAACTCTCTCTGCGCTTCCTCCTTCGAGTAACGAGCAGGAGTTACATTTACTCTGTTTTGTCAGGGCTTTGAGAGTTTACATTGAGCGTTCCGCCTCATACAGGCAGTCGGAAAAGCTCTTTGTATGATTTGGAGGCTGTACCAAAGGTCCCAATCATCCCTTTATGCCCCTGGGTGGCTCCAACATACGTCTGAGCCTCTAGCTGGATGGCTGCTGCCCTACTATGTCTTGGTTCCTTGGGCCCCTTTATTTGTGCTTAAGACCAAGTTATCATGTACTTGTCGTTCCGCAGCCATAGCAGGACGTGATTGAACTGATTCCCCATCAGCGTCTAGTGACACGAGTGAAGTACCGAAAGGGAACATACTCGATTACTAACGTAACCTGGGTTCCCTGAGATACAGGAACGAGTACTGCATTTCGTGCCGTGCTATGTTGCTCCACGACTCAGTGTTTGTCGACTCAGTGTTCGTTCACAGATTCTGGTGGGCTTCTTCCCATAGGCTCATGCAGCTCTGCTGCCTCGTCATTGGTTCGATTCACTTGAACTACACAAACCAATGGCCTGCAGTTTCATTGCATGATTGAAAAAGGCTTCAGTAATTCCCAATCAGCGGAATTCCCCATCAGCGTCTAGCATATCAGTACTCATTCCTGTATCTCAGGGAACCGAGGTTACATCAGTAACCGAGTACGTTTCTCTCTCTTCTCCCAGTTTTTCTCTCTGTTCCCAGTTTCTTTCTGCTTCCAGTTTCTCTCTCTGTTCCCAGTTTCTCTCTCTGCTCCCAGTTTCTCTCACTGTTCCCAGTTTCTCTCTCTGCTTCGAGTTTTTCTCTGCTCCCAGTCACTCTCTCTGTTTCCAGTTTCTCGCTGCTCCCAGTTTCTCTGCTCTCAGTTTCCCTCTGTTCCCAGTAGGGGTGGGTATTGAGAACCGGTTCCATGTTAGAATCGGTTTCAAAGTGCCCAGAACCGGTGATTCGATAAGAAACGCACAATGCATTGATTCTGCTTATCGGTTCCTGTGTGCGCATTTTAATGTGATTTTAAACCATTAAAGCGTAAAGAAGAATTGCACACTGTTTTCTGTGCTGCAGACACACACGTACGCACAGAAAGGCTTCTCATAGTGAATAGTGCAGAATAACCGTTTTCAACACTGATAATAATCATAAATGTTTGTTGAGCATCAAATCATATCAGAATGATGTGTGAAGGGTCATGTGACACTGAAGACTGGAGTAATGATGATAAATTCAGCTTTGATCACAGGAATAAATTACACTTTACTATATATTCACATAGAGAACAGCTGATTTTAATAACATTTTGCAATTGTTACTGTATTTATGATGAAATAAATTAAGCCTTGGTGATCTTTCAAAACATTTTAAAAAAATCTTATAGACTTCAGAATTGTTAACAGAAGTGTACATGACAGAAAATAACAGTAGCATCTCTTGTATTTAAAAGATTTAAAAGTCAGAACCCACACTGATTGTTAAACAATAGATGAGATCAGAATGTGACTGTTTCTCCAGCTGAGCGTGTGTAAACACCGCCACCCAGTGGCGTTAGCTGGAGGATACAGTAATACACTGATTATTAACAAACCTATTCAGTCTAACACTTTTACACACCAGCTGCACCACAGTATAATTCCCGTTCATTGGCTCTTGCTACTGCAGCATCACAAGTGAGGGCACATCCAAAGACGGTTTCGATATAATGGATATATAATAAAGTCATTAATATTGTAATCACAGTAACGCATGCTTAATATTCATGATATTCCATATTCTAATTAGACCATCTGTTTTGGGCCAATCATTTTTGAGACTACAGAGTAATAATAATGCTGGCTTTGCCCCTATATTTTGATCTGTGCCCCAGAACATTTTAGCTCAGATGAACTCATGTGCTCATAAATAGTATCCATAAAGTCCATAATCCTACAGCCGGATGTGAGTTTGGCATCAAATCACATTCATTTGATCTGTCATAATCGAATCAAGAAAAGCTTAAAACAAAAGAAACGTGAATCCAGTATAACTGTATCATTCACAAATGTCTTGTTAGCAGTTGTGATAGAATAAGTTATAATGAGGGTATTTAATAGGCAGATTTTCCTCTGCATGGACTGTAAATCATCCTGACAGCTTTTTTTTATCTAGAGTCTGTAAACAGAAGTTGTTGATTGTTTCCAACTCTAACATGGGATGCAATGATGTCCTTCCCACGGTCTGATTCATCCAGGGTCAGATCTCAGAGGAGTTCAGCCACTCCAGAGAACACCACACAGCTCACATTAATAACACATTACTACTGCCACAGTATATGCTCAGGGATAGATGGATGGATGGATGGGTGGATGGATGAATGAGTGGGTGGATGGGTGGATGGATGGATGGATGGGTGAATGGATGGATGGATGGATGGATGGGTGGGTGGATGGATGGATGGATGGGTGGGTGGATGGGTGGATAGGTGGATGGATGGATGGATGGATGGATGGGTGGATAGGTGGATGGATGGATGGATGGATGGGTGAATGGGAGGATGGATGGATGGATGGGTGAATGGGTGAATGGGAGGATGGATGGGTGGATGGGTGGGTGAATGGGAGGATGGATGGGTGAATGGGAGGATGGATGGGTGGATGGATGGATGGATGGGTGGATGGGTGGATGGATGGATGGGTGGATAGGTGGATGGATGGATGGATGGGTGAATGGGAGGATGGATGGGTGAATGGGTGGGTGAATGGGAGGATGGATGGGTGGATGGGTGGATGGATGGATGGGTGGATAGGTGGATGGATGGGTGGATGGGTGGATAGGTGGATGGATGGATGGATGGGTGGATGGGTGAATGGGAGGATGGATGGGTGGATGGGTGGGTGAATGGGAGGATGGATGGGTGAATGGGAGGATGGATGGGTGGATGGGTGGGTGGATGGATGGATAGATAGATATCGCGTGAAGAGAGGCGCGCGCGCTCTGGAGGGAGGCTGTCGCCCGCGCGCTCTTAAGAACGCGTGAAGAGCGCACGCTCCAGTGATGTGTCCTCGCGCGGACCCGCTTCACCTGTAGCACCGGGTTCTGTTTGTCTGAGGTACTGAAGTCAGATCTTATACAAATACGACAGCCGTTATTTAAACGACCAATTCTAAGTTTTGTAACTTTTTGTAAGTTCTGTAACAAGAATTTAAATAATAGGTTGTGCTGTTTAAAACTATGGATATTTAGTTATGGATATTTTGCATCTTGCGCTTGAAAACAGGGCGAGTCTTCTGGAACCAGCATCAGGTAGGTGTTCCTGCTATTGATGATAATGTTCGCTGTAATGTACAATATGAAGGCATGGCATGACCAGTAGCTGATGTCTCGAGACTATTCATTTCTGTGTCACTGGACCTGCAAACGCTTACTTTCAAAACTTTGCTTTTCTGTCTCCATGAAAGGACTGCCTGTGATATTTGCAGCTGCATTAATATAGTGTTTATCAGTATCACAAAGCTGTCACCAGTTATATAGAAATTATATTCCGATCTGGTGAAGTTGTTTGTTATCTAAGAGTTGCACCGGGGCAGCATATGCCGCATTATGATCTGACTGTGAGGGTAAAACGACATTTCTGCTTCAAACTAAACATGCTCTGATGGGTTATAAAAGTATATTTGAACAAACTGTACTTGCAGATGAGTGCACTTTCAGCACTGTTTCTGCACACAAAAGCTCACTATATAATGTGAAATTAAAGATAAACTTTAAATCATGTTTTAATAATCTTGTTCTGATCTGTAATTACAAATAATATCTAAATACATGACTTGCATGTTTAAACAGAAAGGACATTAAAGTATATTTCAGTTCATCATAAATGCTTGTTTATGAAACTATATACAGATGTATTTTAATCCTACTTAAGTGGACTAATTGCATTTAATATCAATTTAAACTATAATACATTTTCATTTCATTATTACTCGAGTATAAGTCAGGCATCATAATGTGTTTATAGAGAGTCAGTCAGTCAGATGATAACTGATTCTGCTCGTCTCATAACCGGTCTTGTGCCTGAATCAGTTACTCAAACATCCATAAGGACCGTATGTGTGAACCATGAGCAGATCCAGAGCTTTGACTGGCCACTCAAGGATGTTCACCTACAGGTCAGTGTCTGGTGGAAAATGACCAGTCTCAGTGGATGCTTTTCCTCTAGAGCTTTATAGATCTTGCCAAGCTTGATGCTGCTGAACTGCCTTCGCTACAGCTTCACTATAGCACGTCGTGACTGGAGTTTGTGTTACGTGTTGTTAGAAGAAGATTACAAAGTGTATAACTGGAATAAGTCAATCAGGTCATTTGAATGATGGAAACTTGACCGTAAACATAGAATCTCAGGGCCTTTTGGTGAACGAGTGCGAATCATCGTGTAAAGCCCACAGTTATGCTCATAGTGCTTGTGCGCATTGAAGCCAGAGAACATTATGGTAAAGAAGAAGGCCAGGACGGGTTCAGAACTGATTGCTCACTGCATTTAAACCACTGAATCGGGTTTCTCGCTCATGACTGCTGCATGTTAAATGGACTCGAAATCTTTTAATTTGGAAAGAGCATGTTTTGAAGTAGCTCGATCAAAAAGGGCAAATGAATTTGAGGTATGAACTATTGACCTGAACCTGCAATATGGCTCAAACGTACCTAATTAAAATGCACACTATGTGTGACTTTAACAGATGATATCACGGTGCACGCTGATAGAGAAATAAACCCTAGCAACCACCTGTGCATGCACGCTGCACGAGTTTATTTAGATTTTGCTGTGGTCATGTGACAAACAGCAAACCGCAGGGTAACATGCAAACCTGCACATTATTTTCACTTAAAGAGGTTCTAACGCAAGCTATGCTTGGCTGTAACCTCACAACACTGCACTGTTATTGACTTAAATGCATATTCTCATGCTAGCTTTGCGTATATGCTTAATTATTCACTCTTTGCATCATGCACAACTTGTGTTTGTTTCATTGATAAATGCAGATCATGCAACATTGTTTTCGTGTTTTGAAATAATAATAAAAAAGTCTGTTCACTTATCTTAAGTGGTTGAATTCCAGAAGATCCAGGATATTTAAACGTCGAGCAAGCGATCTCATTGGCTGCAGGATCAGCAGTGGCCAATCAGCTTGTGCCATGCGGTGATGATGTGATTGCATGTAAAGAACTAGATATTAATCCAACAAATGGATTGTTCATTCGGTTTATTTAATCCATTAAGTTGCGTTATAGAAACTGGGAAAATGATTTCCACCTCCCATCATGCTTTGTGTTATTTTATGCATTTTTAAGAACGATTAGTTCAAGAACCGAACTATCACTATTTCCTACATAACTGTAGTTCGGTTGCTTCACAAAGACCTTTAAGAGGTGTACCTTTACGAGGGCTTCCAAACATAGCCCTCATCCAAAGTCCATACATGAGAGGTCATGAGAGTGTAGGAATCATTTTTCCTGATATTTTTGACTCCATTAATGCTAGATTTTGTCTTGCATTGGTGACGTTTGGGCCATTTTTCATATATGTAATGTCCAACCCACCCAAACACATCCCATATGTCAGATTATGAGTGTGCAATATTGATATGTACATTATAAGTGACTTATTATCCTTTATTGGCCTCGGAACACTTGGAATATTTGTATTTTTTGAATAAATTGAGCATGCAGTCATATCTGCCTGTTATATCCTGTATTTTATATCATATTATACACAAATGGGTGGGTTTAGGGATGGGATGGGGTTGGGTTACATGTTCAAACGTGTCTAAATATCGTAAATAAAATAAATGTAAATAAAATTATGCTGGCTGATTAAATTGAGAATCACACTGGATTTCATGTTGTTTTTTGTCTACAGGTTAAACTCTGATCCACAATCCATTGGAGTTCAGTGCTGGAAACACAAACGGCCATCATGAACAATGAGCAGTTTCCCTCTGTACCGATCAAAGACAAGCAAATGAACATCGGCAGTATCAAAGCCATTGAAGATATTGGTTATGATCTTCCAGATTCTATAGTAAGTTTGTTTTTAAGTCCATTCAAATTCATGTAAATGTTTTATACAATTAAAACGTTTTACTTTGATGCAAAGATGGCCAGTATGCAAAAATATGTAAAAGATAATTTATTTCACAATTCTGATGTTTTTCTCAGAAATGCGAGTTTATATGTAAGCTCAGAATTGCAAGATATAAACTCAAAATTACAAGAAATAGTCAGAATTGTAAATTACAAACTTGCAATTGCAAGAAATAAAGTCAGAATTGTGAGTTATTAATTCACAACTGTGAGAAAAATTCAGAATTTCAAATTATAAACTCACAGAAGTCAGAAATGTGATATAAACTAAGAAATGTGAGAAAAAAAGTCAAAATTCCAAGAAAAGGTCAGTTTACAACTCGCAATTGAAAGAAAAAAAAGTAAGAATTGTGAGATTTAGGGTCAGAATTGCAAGAAAAAGAGATATTGTCATGTGTTGTGTCTAGTATTACTCCACAAACACTTGATGCAGAATGAATGATGAAGATACTTTTAATTAAACATCAAGACCATAAAACACTACACACATAAACAGTGCCGTTACATTGGTGAAGCAGAACTGAAGAAACGCTAAAATACACAGAGGATGATCATTAACAAAACAGAGAGCAGGTGTGCACTCATCAGAAACCATAGTAACAAACAATGAACAAGAACTAAGGCAAGACAGAACATGACAATGAATCTAAACAAGACATGATCGTGACATTACCCCCCTGAAAAGCCTATTCTCAGGCTGCAAATGCCCAGCAGATGCGGGAGGGGTTCCAGAGGTGGATGTGGTGCAGATGAAGACAGATACAATCCAGGAGATGACAGAGGGAAACACCACAGTTGAGATTATAGAGGGATGAGCCAGGAAGGAGACGAAGAGAAAAACCAGAGGATGACCCAGAGCAGAGCCAGGATGAAGGCCCATGGCAGATCTGATGTGGAGGTAGAGCCAGGATGGAGCCGGGAATCCGTCTTACTGAGGTGATGATGTGAATGGTGGAGGAACATGGGCTTGGCTGAATGGAGCGAAGGCAGTGTGACTGAGGCCAGTGTCAGAACCGGGGGGAAGGAGGAGCCCGAAGAGCCAGAGGGGTCGAGGTTCAAAGTAAAGCTGGAGATGCGGTAGTCCAAAGCAGAGCCAGAGTGGAGCTGGACGGGACCATCCATGATGAAGGAGACTTAGAGCTGGACGGGACCATCCACGATGAAGGAGACTTGGAGCTGGACGGGACCATCCGTGATGAAGGAGACTTGGAGCTGGACGGGACCATCCGTGATGAAGGAGACTTGGAGCTGGACGGGACCATCCGTGATGAAGGAGACTTGGAGCTGGACGGGACCATCCGTGATGAAGGAGACTTGGAGCTGGATGGGACCATCCGTGATGAAGGAGACTTGGAGCTGGACGGGACCATCCGTGATGAGGAGACTTGGAGCTGGACGGGACCATCCACGATGAAGGAGACTTGGAGCTGGACGGGACCATCCGTGATGAAGGAGACTTGGAGCTGGATGGGACCATCCGTGATGAAGGAGACTTGGAGCTGGACGGGACCATCCGTGATGAGGAGACTTGGAGCTGGACGGGACCATCCACGATGAAGGAGACTTGGAGCTGGACGGGACCATCCGTGATGAAGGAGACTTGGAGCTGGACGGGACCATCCGTGATGAAGGAGACTTGGAGCTGGGTGGGACCATCCGTGATGAAGGAGACTTGGAGCTGGACGGGACCATCCGTGATGAAGGAGACTTGGAGCTGGACGAGACCATCCGTGATGAGGAGACTTGGAGCTGGACGGGACCATCCGTGATGAAGGAGATTTGGAGCTGGACGGGACCATCCGTGATGAGGAGACTTGGAGCTGGACGGGACCATCCACGATGAAGGAGACTTGGAGCTGGACGGGACCATCTGTGATGAAGGAGACTTGGAGCTGGACGGGAACATCCGCGATGAGGAGACTTGGAGCTGGACGGGACCATCCGTGATGAGGAGACTTGGAGCTGGACGGGACCATCCGTGATGAAGGAGACTTGGAGCTGGACGGGACCATCCGTGATGAAGGAGACTTGGAGCTGGACGGGACCATCCGTGATGAAGGAGACTTGGAGCTGGACGGGACCATCCGTGATGAAGGAGGCTTGGAGCTGGACGGGACCATCCGTGATGAAGGAGACTTGGAGCTGGACGGGACCATCCGTGATAAAGGAGACTTGGAGCTGGACGGGACCATCCGTGATGAAGGAGACTTGGAGCTGGACGGGACCATCCGTGATGAAGGAGGCTTGGAGCTGGATGGGACCATCCGTGATGAAGGAGACTTGGAGCTGGACGGGACCATCCGTGATGAAGGAGACTTGGAGCTGGACGGGACCATCCGTGATAAAGGAGACTTGGAGCTGGACGGGACCATCCGTGATGAAGGAGACTTGGAGCTGGACGGGACCATCCGTGATGAAGGAGACTTGGAGCTGGACGGGACCATCCGTGATGAAGGAGACTTGGAGCTGGACGGGACCATCCGTGATGAAGGAGGCTTGGAGCTGGATGGGACCATCCGTGATGAAGGAGACTTGGAGCTGGACGGGACCATCCGTGATAAAGGAGACTTGGAGCTGGGTGGGACTATCCGTGATGAAGGAGACTTGGAGCTGGACGGGACCATCCGTGATGAAGGAGACTTGGAGCTGGATGGGACCATCCGTGATGAAGGAGACTTGGAGCTGGACGGGACCATCCGTGATGAAGGAGACTTGGAGCTGGACGGGACCATCCGTGATGAAGGAGACTGTAGGTCTTGCAACATGACATAATCCAGCTCATCACATTACAATAATTCAGCGCGGACCCAGCTCATAGCATGAACCTCAGTAAAAGGAAGTGTGGGCGAGACAAGACATGATCGTGACAGATATAAAGGCAGAATTGCAAGGAAAAAATTGCAAAAGTTGCAATTACATTTTTTTTGTTTTATCCGTGGCGGAAACAAGTTTCCATATTAGAGAGATTTTACAGAGGTAAAAACTACATACCTAGCTATGTTGACATAATTCCAAAAGTACCCTTTACTCAGACTGAGCTGATGTGTGTGAGTGAGGGCATCTTGGAGGCTTTGATGTATGGCTTTATAGTTGAGTCTAATATTAGCTCCTGGCTCCTCTCACTCCTCTCAAGTAACAACAGGGATCAGTTGGTGACCTGCGGCTTGCTTCAACCTTAAAGACAGAAAGAACAGACAGACAGAGAACAGAGTTGAAGATTAAGGGAGTGTGAGAACAGGTCGGAGGCAGGTTTCTTACTGCGATTGGGAGATGGATTTAACCGAGAATGAAAGTGGCGGCTCTCAACCTCAGACAGCCTGTAAGCAAGCACACTTCTTAAGGGATGTGCTCTTTCATGGCAAATTTCAGGTGCGTGTGGCATGTGTCAATGAATATTCAGGAAGTTTTAGGACTTTTATACCCCATATATAATAATGCATATGCAATATCTGTGATTAATGATGACTATTATTGATTGCTTAATTGACAATTTGATGAAAAAAAGTACATATAATTTAATAGGTACAGTAAATGAGCATGTGCTAGATCTATATGTACTAATGCTTTTTGCTCTTAAAATATGAGCGCATGTTCCCATAAGATGAAGGCGGATGCCAGGGGAAATCTTACACCCCATAACACAGTCAGCAGTTGCTGGATCGGTTGCAGTCGCTCTACAAAAAAAGCTGACCTCATAAATTAGGACTTCAAAAAATATTTTCTATCTAAGATTACTGTCGCATAGTGTGTTTGTGCTGGAGTCCAGAGCGCATTTCACAGGGAACACATCGCACCTAGCTATCTAAACTGTGAAACAGAAACCTGCTTACTGTACCTCAGATGTGTATTGTCAACATTATATATAACTGTCATATTATTATTTATTAATTGTGGTTCCCATAGCTGTAATAAGAGCCCATAGTTGACAGTCTCAAGTTCAAGGTAGCGCATGTCAAACGTGTTTTAACAGTGTATTAGCGGCTGCATGTCAAACATGACTCAGATCCGTCATCATTGCGGGAGCTGTCAGTCCCAACATCTCCAACACTAAAACAGTGTGGCCAAACATGGACATTTCACGTTGTCTTGTTGTGTTGAGAAGTTATGAAATCTTTCCGGATCTATAGGAGTAAACTACACAGAGGTGAATGAATCTGAATGAGTCGTGTTGAACCTCACATTGCTGGTCAACACCAGTCGCTGTATTCATAGATCATCATTGCATTGTGCAATATTACTCATGATTTTACTGGATAGAAGAGGAGGAGGAAGAGAGAGAAAGGCAGTCATTTAGCACACCATTTATTCCTTTGTTTGTGTAAAATACATCAGTCAAACGTTTCATGCGAGATTATTTTCACGATTAAGAATATATTTATTTGGCAGATCAAAGAAGGCCCTTATTTTCTGCCATGGATTTATTACAGTACCAGTCAAAAGTTTGGAATAATATATATTTAAGAAAGTCTCTTCTGCTCACCAAGGCTGCATTTATTTGGTCAAAATACAGTAAAAACACAATATAATATATTACTATATAACGGTATTTTCACATAATCCTTCAGAAATTATTGGTGCTCAATTATTAATAATGATCAATGTTGAAAACTGTTTTTGCTGCTTCATATTTTTGTAGAAACATTGATCAATTGAATGTGTTGTTGTTGAATATATATATATATATATATTTATTATTTATTTTATTCAACAAAAACACTCCAAACTTTTGAATGGTAGTGTATCATAGTTTCCATAAAAATAAAAAATAAATACAAAATATTTTCATTTCAAATGTTATTTTGAATTGTAATAATATTTCACAATGTTACTGTTTTTACTGTTTTTTGTTTTGTTTTGTTTTTTTAATCAAATAAATATTTGAAAATAAAAATGAACATTTAGAAAAATATTCCAAACTTTTGACTGGTAGTGCTGAGTGTCTTATAAAGGCATGTACCAATGCTTTTGTATTCTTTGATATTGTGTACATTTTCAATAACAAAAATGCATTAACAATTTATACTGTGTGCCTAATAACATTTGGTTAAGTTGCACATAATGGACTTTAGTGTTCTGGGATGCATGTTCATTTCCTAAGATTTCACAGGCTTCTCAAATGCTTATGTCATGTCTTACACACTAGAGAGGTTAAATAACACTCACACACTGTATATCAGCTCAAAACATGTCTTCTTCAGCATGTTAAAAACTAAAACGATCACATGTGATTTGCTCAATTGGTCAATGTCCTCCAGTTTGCTTTAATGATAAAGATCCTGTCCGATAAGTCAGACAAGCTGTACATCTGTTAATATCAGCCTGCTGCTTTTCACATTAACAGCAAATGCACTGAAAAAAGCCATTTGAAACACTTTTCCCAAATAATTCCAGAGAAATGTAACTCACTGAATTAAGCGAGAAAGTGTTTTCTTGAAAAATCATTTCCCAGTGTTTGTGAAAAATGCAGGTCTGAGAATGATGTGGTGACACGTGAACACTTTCTGCTGACTCAGCGTTCACTCTTTCTTTTCATTCAGCATCCACTGCAACTGTGCCTGTAGTTCTGTAAAGAATATGATAATAAGCCACAATGTATGTCTGTCTGCCAACTACTGTCGAGCATTTCAGCAGAAGCCTTGAGATCATGACAAACATAAATGCCATGAAGTGTGTCCAGAACTTCTGACGGGTAATGATCATCATCATGTGAGTTTACTTGCTCAACTCATCATTCTGGACAATGAGGTCTCGCGAACACTTAGAGCAGATGTGTTCAGACGCTGCGATCTTGACCTTTGACTGGCACTCACACACACCACACACACTCACTCATGTTCTGGCCTCCTCTCTCTTCTCAGCTCCTGAAGTCTCTCACTCCCGAGGAGAACACTCAATGCCGGCAGGGTCTGTACTTCCAGGACGGCAGGAGGCAGGTGGACTACATCCTCACCTACCACATCAAGAAGAGCAGCAGAGCAGCGGCATCCCGTCTGAGAGACAACGCCTTCACGCGCACCCTGCGGCGGGGCCGACACCCGCCTCCTCCGCCCGACGCCGAGCTGGGCTCGCCGGACCACAGCGCGGACCACCACGACGACGACAAGGCCCTGCGGCGGGAAGAGTTCGAGAGCAGCCTGCTGGAGATGGGCCTGGAGCTGGAGCGAGACGAGGAGGTACGTGTGTTTGTCCAGGGCTTTTGTTTGCCGCAGGTTTGTTTTGTCTTTCGGTTGAGCTCAGCTGTTTCTCTTCAGCACAAAACACACATTGTCGTGTCACAGCAGCACTGACTCAAAACACACATGCTGTTTGCTGTGTCCTGAATGCTGATTGGACAGTATTGTTCAGTACCGTTTCTGTGCTGAATATCTCCCGCTCTGAACACACTCCGAACGCCACATACTAGCAGTGAAACGGCTCAAATTAGAGGAGCAGAACTACAATAGGTAACACTTTAGACACAGGAACAAATGAGTAATGCAGTATTAACACTCTAGTAACTGCTATTAACTAACAAGAAACTCTGATTAATGAATTAGTAAGAAATAACGCTCAGTTGAATGTGGTTGTTCACTATTAGCTAATCAATAACTACTCATTTTTCCATACTTCCCAGAGAACTACTATATATACAGGTTCATAATTAACATGAATAATGCATAATGTATAATTAATTCTAATTCTAGTGAAGATCAACAGTAGTTAAGATATATAGTAGTTCTTAGTAATTCTCTGGGAGATCTGGAGCTAGTTATTGATTAGCTAATAGTGAACTACCACCTTCCACTAAGCACTATTACTTAAAGGGGGCATGAACTGGCTTTTTAATTTTTTTTTACTGTTGTCTGAGGTCAACTTAAGACGTTTGCGTGGTTTTTACATTCAAAACATCATAATGAATAAGTCATAGGCTACTTTCTGCCCTGGTTTTGAGGCTCTCTCCTGGAACGCTCTGTTTTTATGGGCGTGCCGCACTGAAGACTTGGAAGTAAACGCCCACGGCTATGATTGGATGACAGTTTTGCATATTATAATGAGCTTCGGCTCCCCTGTCAGTACACGTGGGAATTGTTTTGAAAACTTCCAATGTGGAAAAACGGCAACCGGAATGATTCGCCGATACATGCTCGACTCAGAGTCTGATCCTGAATCGCAATGAACCAACAACACCTCAAATACAAAGGATACTCCAGCCTGTGCAGCGTGCTAATGTTCAGTTAGACACATACACATAATCAGTAGATATCAAATGATCTGTAACAATGCAATACTGTCACATATAAAAAACATGTTTTACTCACATTAGTGTGATGCACCATTCCTGTCGGATCCAGAAAGCACAGCAACTCACTCTTCGTTTACAAACGAATCCGCGTGAAATTAAACGAACAAACGCTCAATGTCTTCCCCACGTGAGCTGGATCTTCATTAAAAATAAAGTTCAACCATGCATTGGTAATATTGGAATCAGAAGGAAGCCTTTGCGGCATGTTTATTACTTGGTAGTTCGATCCGGTTTAGCTCCACGTAGGCCAGGCATGTCAGGCACGAGTCGGTGGGCGGGGCTACAGAATTAGGCGTTCTTCTTCTTCTGTTTAGGCAGCGTTTCTGACGTCACAGGGACGCACATTCGCAGATCTCTCGTTTACTGATCCAGCTGTCAATAAAAGCTTTTCTTTGACTAACAAGGAAGTTTCCAGCTCTGAAACTTTTTAATATATATTCTTATATTACCATGACCTTTTATATAATAAAAGCTCAAGGGAAAGTTGATTTCTCAATTCATGACCCCTTTAAAAATATGTTCATTAGAGTTTCTTGTTAGTTAATAGTATTTAGAGTGTTAATAATGTGTTACTTATTCATTGACGGAACAGTATTCTAAAGTATTGCCCTACAATATAAATACACCAGCTACTGTGTAAAAGAACATTTGATTTGTAACCTTCAAGTAATTGCCCACCCAAATTTCCATGCATCCTTATTTCTGAATAGCTTTCCAGTGAGGAGGGGAAATGTTTCAAAGCAAACTGGTTTTGTCACCTGATAGCGGTTTTGGCACAGTGTCAACAGTGGGACAGTAGCAACACATGATCCCAAATAACATTCAATCGGCTCCAAAAGGTCAAATCAAACAAGTGTGCATCTGCTGTGAACATGTTTCACCCTTTTTTGTCATTTTTTAATTGGTGTACGGCCTTATTAGCAAAAATGAACCTTATTTCTGTGTTTAAAGTCACCTCACACACATATGTGTTTAATGTGAATGAATGAGATGTACATGTGCACCTGCTCTAGCACATGGTTTATGAGAGCGTATGAATGCAGGTATAGTCCGGGTCATGTGGTTATGTCATTAAATGCCTCGCCAAGCTTCATGAATTTGTTAATTGGCCAAAGTAATGATGATAGCAGCTGTTTGTTTTTTTGGTCTTGGCTCTGAGACTCTGACATGGGATCCGCTGTGCTGCAGTCTATGTAGGGCTCATAGTAGTGCACATGCTGTGTGTGACGCCTGTGTGTGCAGGAAACCCAATCTGACTCGCCTCGTTTCCTGATTCCAACACTCCGTCTTCTCGCCGCTGCTTCTTGGCATTTCTTCACGGCTGTGCTTCCAATGCACTGTCTCTTTAAATACAGGCAGCAGCAAGTGCAGATACATGTTAGGTGCCATTCATACTTGTGGCAGACACTATCGCCTGCATTGTATACAATAAAAACAACATATTCAGTGTATATAATTATACGGAGTGTCTTTTTACACTAAGTGCAAATAGGCTGCCTTGTTTGCAAAAGCTATTTACACTAACTCCGCCCACTGACGTCTGGCCCAGACAAACTTACGGAAGACACTGGGTTGTTTACAATAGTAATAGTGTAGGGGTAAGCTGTGTGGTGTGAAGTTATGACGCAAATCGACCCGGGGTTCGAATCTGCCTTTTGCCGAACTCGCTCTACTCCCTTCTCCCATCACATATCAGATCGGAAAGGCATTTATTTTTTATAGAAATGAAGAAAATATTTGAAAAGTGGAAATAAAGTGTCTAATGCGTTTGTCCCAGTTAGGCAGCATCCATTTAATAATTTAAATAAATATAATCATATACCTTCTATTATTATTGGATACCGTTTAATGTACAACAACACTGAGGTGCAAATAATATCTGCCACTACTTATAAGTATAAATATCATCTAACTACTACACTTATTGCAAAGAAAATATGCTATTTTCACTTAGTGATTCAAAACATGGGTTGTGTAATTTTTTTGTCTTTAAAAAAAAATTATTCATGCCTTAAAATAGCTTGAATGTAACTCAACGCCCTTGCCTCATTTAGTATACACTCACCTAAAGGATTATTAGGAACACTTGTTCAATTTCTCATTAATGCAATTATCTAATCAACCAATCACATGGCAGTTGCTTCAATGCATTTAGGGGTGTGGTCCTGGTCAAGACAATCTCCTGAACTCCAAACTGAATGTCAGAATGGGAAAGAAAGGTGATTTAAGCAATTTTGAGCGTGGCATGGTTGTTGGTGCCAGACGGGCCGGTCTGAGTATTTCACAATCTGCTCAGTTACTGGGATTTTCACGCACAACCATTTCTAGAGTTTACAAAGAATGGTGTGAAAAGGGAAAAACATCCAGTATGCGGCAGTCCTGTGGGCGAAAATGCCTTGTTGATGCTAGAGGTCAGAGGACAATGGGCCGACTGATTCAAGCTGATAGAAGAGCAACTTTGACTGAAATAACCACTCGTTACAACCGAGGTATGCAGCAAAGCATTTGTGAAGCCACAACACGCACAACCTTGAGGCGGATGGGCTACAACAGCAGAAGACCCCACCGGGTACCACTCATCTCCACTACAAATAGGAAAAAGAGGCTACAATTTGCACGAGCTCACCAAAATTGGACAGTTGAAGACTAAAAAAATGTTGCCTGGTCTGATGAGTCTCGATTTCTGTTGAGACATTCAGATGGTAGAGTCAGAATTTGGCATAAACAGAATGAGAACATGGATCCATCATGCCTTGTTACCACTGTGCAGGCTGGTGGTGGTGGTGTAATGGTCTGGGGGATGTTTTCTTGGCACACTTTAGGCCCTTTAGTGCCAATTGGGCATCGTTTAAATGCCACGGCCTACCTGAGCATTGTTTCTGACCATGTCCATCCCTTTATGACCACCATGTACCCATCCTCTGATGGCTACTTCCAGCAGGATAATGCACCATGTCACAAAGCTCGAATCATTTCAAATTGGTTTCTTGAACATGACAATGAGTTCACTGTACTAAAATGGCCCCCACAGTCACCAGATCTCAACCCAATAGAGCATCTTTGGGATGTGGTGGAACGGGAGCTTCGTGCCCTGGATGTGCATCCCACAAATCTCCATCAACTGCAAGATGCTATCCTATCAATATGGGCCAACATTTCTAAAGAATGCTTTCAGCACCTTGTTGAATCAATGCCACGTAGAATTAAGGCAGTTCTGAAGGCGAAAGGGGGTCAAACACAGTATTAGTATGGTGTTCCTAATAATCCTTTAGGTGAGTGTATGTGGAACCATGAATATGCAAATGAGCCCCGCCTCCACTCACTCACTCACTCACTCCAGCTCAGAGATGCACTCGCTCAACTTTACTCAACTTTACTGTAGTAAACGCTGCACAATGGCAAGTGCAAATGCTGGTTTAATTCAGCCGTGTATGTTTGAAGCAGAAACTGATTCAGAAGAAGAGGAAGAGCGAATTATACAGGCTCGTCTACAATATTAAAAACACCACATAGACATATAAACAACATTAAAACCTTGTGAGAAAGAAATGCACTTTAAAATACTTTTAAAAAGAGTATTTATTATAGAAACAAAATTCTGTCAGGATTTGCAGACAGAACCCAATGGAAGCTCAAAAAGATCTTAAATTAGCTCAAATTAAAAGGCAAAACCAAACACAGACATCAGGCAGAAGTGCTGGGAAACAAATGGCCTGTGGCAGGCCAAAACACAACTCAACAGGGAACAGAAGAAGAGTCACAGACTAGACCAACCGGCAACTAGAAGCATGAGTAGGGATACAAAACAAACAGGACAAGACGGAAAACATGAGGGGAATAAACAGGAGTGCAGGAGGGGCAATTAAACCACTAATCAGGTAATAAGAAGGGCGGGTTAAGACAAGACACAGTGGAGCACATGACACACAGAAACAAACAGAACAACGCCATGAGCCTTGTCCCGATCCAGGGGTTGCGCCGACTCGATGACGTGTGCAGCCTCCGGAGGACGCAGCCCCTGGATCGGGACAAGTCTCATGTGTCCGCACTAAACATGACAGCTCTCACCGACTGTGTGTCCACATGACACGAGCACACGGCCAATGAGAGCTCTCACCGACTGTGTGTCCACATGACACAAGCACACGGCCAATGAGAGCTCTCACCGACTGTGTGTCCACATGAAATGAGCACACGGCCAGTGAGAGCTCTCACCGACTGTGTGTCCACATGACACGAGCACACGGCCAATGAGAGCTCTCACCGACTGTGTGTCCACATGACACGAGCACACGGCCAATGAGAGCTCTCACCGACTGTGTGTCCACATGACACGAGCACACGGCCAATGAGAGCTCTCACCGACTGTGTGTCCACATGACACGAGCACACGGCCAATGAGAGCTCTCACCGACTGTGTGTCCACATGACAGCACACGGCCAATGAGAGCTCTCACCGACTGTGTGTCCACATGACACGAGCACACGGCCAATGAGAGCTCTCACCGACTGTGTGTCCACATGACACGAGCACACGGCCAATGAGAGCTCTCACCGACTGTGTGTCCACATGACAGCACACGGCCAATGGAAAACACACGGCCGCGTGCTACACTGAACACATAAACCAGCTCTACAAAAAAAACACACCAGACATGATCACACAACAAGAGACAAACACACGGAGCATGAATGACTCAAGTGCTACATATCACATGTTCTTCATCTTTATGTCATTTCATAATTACTTCTATTGTCTTTAAAATATGGTTAAAGTTTACTGAATGTGCTGACAAGCATTTATGATAATCTAATAGTTGTAATTACACAGAAATTCAATAAATGTCAAATATATTAACATTAAATGTAATATTGTATAACACAGTTAAAATGATAAAGTAATGTGCTTTAGTATGTTAGTCAATCAAAATAAGCTCCTTTAAAACATGACAGAAGATTATGAAAATAATAATTACAGTAGGATTTTTAATGTGACATTATTTGATAGAGTGCCATTTTTAAAAGATTTGTGGTAAGAAACATAGTTATGAAAGTGTTTTCTCTTTAAATACATGTACATGCAGTTTAAAAACCTTTTAAGACTAAGATAATCTACCCTTTTCAATTCAATGCAGTTAAGTTTTGTGCGATTCATGATAAAGAAGCGGCTGCATCAGCGGTGAATACTCACGAATCATATCTTTTTCTGTGGCGCTGGAGGTGTTGTGCTTCAGAAAACACTGCTCTGAGATACACCACATTCAGACATGGATTTATATCAGTCCACCAGGAAATAAAGCCATGTTTCCAGGTTTCAGTGACTGAAGCAAACACAGATTCCCCTGCTTGTGTTTGCATGAAGTCTGTCGTGTGTTTCCAGACCAAGACTCCTGGAGTGGGCTTCGTGAAGATCCACGCTCCGTGGAACGTGCTCTGTCGCGAGGCTGAGTTCATGAAGCTGAAGATGCCCACCAGAAAAGTAAGGTTTGTGTAGCACACACTGTGTAGAGCAGAGATGTGACGTGTGACTGATGACGCTGTGCTCCTGCTGTAGGTGTATGAAGTCAAACGCAGCAGCGGCGTGATGGAAAAGATCAACGCCTTCATCAGCAAACTCACAGATCCTCTCCATCCCAACCTAGAGGAGAACCGGACGCAGAAAGTGAAGCACCTGTCGTACCCGTTCTCCAGAGAGAAGCAGCATCTGTTAGTGTCCTGATGTCTGATGTGCTGTTATAGACGCTCAGGCCTATTCTCACTGAGCGCAGGTTTCAATGAGACGAAATTCTGCACTGATTAGACCAAAGTATCCTTCAGTTTTGATGCAAACAGTATGCGTACAGGCGAACACGCAGCCTTTCAATATTTACTCCATCTGATGCGTGAACACAAACACCAAAGGTTTCGTTCTTGCCCAGTGTTTGTGCGCTTTCTTATGGACACTTGTTTCTGAATAAAAACAAGAAAGGAAATTGAGACTTTTATCTCACAACTCCAATTGCATATCTCACAATTATGACTTTATAACTTTATAATATATTATTATATTATATTAATGTAATATTATAAAACTCGCAATTGTGAGAAAAAACTTTTTTTATTGTTTATTATTATTATTATTATTATTATTATTATCATTATCACAGTTATTATTATTATTATTATTGTTAATAATTTGACTTTTTCATCAGAATTGTAAGATATGAAATTGCAACTGCGAGTTATAAAGTCTGAATTGTGAGCAGAATTTTGTGACCGATTTAATATAATCTCACAAATCAGAGAAAATTTTGTTCTGTGGCGGAAACAAGCTTCCATAATCTCTTTTCTAAAGTTTTGACCAATAGAAACGTGTGGTAACACTATTGTACAGTGTCCTTGTTACACGTTACACGTAGTTACCATAGTAATAACTATAAACTATGCATAATTACATGCAATTAACTCTAAGTACATGTAGTAAATTAGTATTACTCAGTAGTTAAATGTATAATTACACTGTAACAAAGACACGTGTATCCGTTGCACTCATTTAAACTAGTGTGCGTCTCTTAACCCGCTCACACAAGCGCTAGTAAACTCTGCCGTCTGTGGTACTCGTTGCATCTCCAGTATTTGTTTTTGTTGTTCATCAGTTTCTTTTCTTGACTGTGCTTCACCGGCCCAGTCCAGTGTTAAAGGAACACGCTGACTTTTTGGGACTTTAGCTTATTCACCGTATCCCCCAGAGTTAGATAAGTCCATACATACCATTCTCATCTCCGTGCGTGCCATAACTCTGTCTGACGCACCCACCGCTAGCCTAGCTTAGCACAAAGACTGGAGGTAAACGGCTCCAGCTAGCCTACTGCTCAATAAGTGACAAAATAACGCCAACATTTTCCTATTTACATGTTGTAATGTGTACTGTTACATCGTGTACTAAGACCGACGGAAAATGAAAAGTTGCAATTTTCTAGACCGATATGGCTAGGGACTATACTCTCATTCCTGCGTAATAATCCAGGAGTGCAGCGGCGCAATGATATTACGCAGCGCCTGAAAATAGTCCCCAGCACGCTCTCTGTGCAGGCAGGTTGTCACGTTGGTTATGTTGACGTAAGTTAGCCTGTTGTCAGGCACTGCGTAATATCATTGCCTCGCTGCACCCATGGTACGGCAGCAAAGCTCCTGGATTATTATGCAGGAATGAGAGTATAGTCCCTAGCCATATCGGTCTAGAAAATTGCAACTTTTCATTTTCCGTTGGTCTTAGTACACGATGTAACAGTACACATCACAACATATATATTGGAAAATGTTGCCGTTATTTTGTCACGTATTGAGCAGTAGGCTAGCTGGAGCTGTTTACCTCCAGTCTTTGTGCTAAGCTAGGCTAGCGGTGGGTGCGTCAGACAGAGTTATGGCACGCACGGAGATAAAAATGGTATGTATGGACTTATCTAACTCTGGGGTATACGGTGAATAAGCTAAAGTCCCAAAAAGTTGGCGTGTTCCTTTAACTGAAGTAATTAATGAGCTGAGCGTATAAATTATGTGTAGTTATAAAAATCACATTGTGCACATACAGTATGCGTGTACAGTACTGATGATGATTATATTTACATCACACACACCCTAGTGTATGCGTAAAAGCCAAAGTATACTTTAATGCTCACTGCATAGTGACATAAAAATCACAGGAACAAACAAGTTGACTCAAAAGAAGTATTAATAATATTAATAGTGTATTGAACTTCAATGTTCAATGCATTGAACTTCACAGCCAGGAAAACTAACCTTATAGTAAAACATTATTGCCTAAAAGTCCTCACTCTCATGTTGTCACACGGTGGTTGCAATGGAAGTAGAGACAAGATCCAATTGCAGCAGATTTCAGGGTTTATTGTAAAACAGAACTCAGGATACAAGGACATGGGCAGAACAACCACTTAAAGCAACGATAACAGACAACAAGACAGGACTAAACACATGCTTAAATACACAGAGAACTAATCAAAGAAACGTGACACAGCTGACGAGACTAATTAACAAGACACAGGTGACAGGGATAACACAGTAAGACACAGGCAAACAAGAACTGAACAATATAAAAATTAAACTAGAAAAACAACTGAACAGAACTCCAACTGTGACAGTACCCTGCCCTCCCGGAAGACGCGTCCACATGCCGTAATACATCAAATGGGTGGGGAGGAAGCCGCCAGGGCTACGCCGGCAGTTCAGGGGCCACGCCGGCAGTTCAGGGGCCCAGGGCGGATCCGTGGCCTTCACCCTTGGCTTGGCCACTATAGCCGCAGACGTATAGCACCCCCCCAAATGTTCTTGGGAGGAGCCATGGGGTTGTGAACAACTCTGGGTTTGGCTGAAAACTGGATCGGGGGTACATGCTCTCCAGATACTTGGGGACAGTGTCCCTCCAGCGAAGTCCTCAGGTGTCTGGAAGATCAACTGGGTGGTAGTAGTTGGCCCCGATCCAATATAGTGTTCTGAGGGTCCAACCGTGACACATGTGAAGTCGGACAGGAGATTTCTAGTGATTTCAAAAAAATTAGCAAAACCCGTACTGAACAACATACTTGTGGCCTCTTGTCTTTACAGGTTTGATTTGTCTGACAGAGATTCCTTTTTCGACAGTAAAACAAGAAGTTCATTAGTAAGTACAAAGTATTAAGCACAGTATTGATGCCATATTTGATCATTTGAATGTTCTGAGTTTTATTATGTGCATTGCTTTAGGTATGTGAAGTTTTGAAGCGAACCAAGTGCACAAAAGCCAAATTTAGCATGGGTAAGCTAATGCTTTGTCTATACACTTTGAAAATGATACATTTTTGGGGTTTTTAATATTGAATAGCAGCACTTCAACATAAGTTTCATCTCTCCATGCATCATTGACAGCAAACTTGTAACTGACGGAATAATGCTTTTGATATGTTTTTCAGGAATCACTAGCCTGCTTGGGAGCGGCATTTATCTGGCAGCGTATCCACTACATGATGTGAGTCTCCATCACAGTTCCTGTGGATCTGTTCAGAGCTGATCGACACAGTGCCATTACTCTAGTGACACAGACTCAGTTGATTAATGGATATGTTAATAGCTCTGGAATGATCTGTAGGATATGACAGACAATTTTCTTCACTAACAGGGAGATGTTGAAGGGGAAAATGCTGAGCCAAATGATAGGAAGGTGAGTTTCATTTTAATTTACTCTTGACTTTAGCTACCTTTGTTGTATTTTGATGCTGAATGTTGAAGTCTGTGTGACTCAAGCAAGATATTGTCACAAATATAGAGGGATTATATCAACCCAATTAAAAGTTTCTCAAAGAGTTTATGACATAAGTGTTAGCAATAAAGTTGTAAAAGATCATTATTCGACATGAAAAATAGAATAGTAAATGATTTAGTTAGAAGTTAGTTCACCTCTTAAAAGCAACCTATTTATTACTTCCCTCCCTTTGAAACCAAATAACTGTGATTTCTTGTTGCATCACTGAGAGTTACAATAATATAAATGAAGTTCCAAGAGCCCAACCAAAGGAAACACTGATCACCATAATGGTGAGTTCTCTCAAAATGTTTAGTTCTATTGACAATTCAACATTCAAGATGACTTTGGGAAATGAGTGAACCAGAGAAAGTTAACTGCAGAAGTGGAGTGAAAAGTCTATAAAGAATTGTCCCACCTCCAATCTTTTCTTCTTTTTTTTTTGCTTGACAAAATGGCACTCCAACCAATCCGATTTCATATTCTGGATGCTCTGTTTATTTGAACCCTTTATTTAAACGTTGCAATCCGAGTCACATATTCATTTATATGTGCATTACACGTGCTCCGGGCAAAACTTCAGCGCATGCGCAGGGAGTCGGTCGCCGCGGCGGAGCGGTCAGTCTGATCAAAACTTCACTGGGATCAGGCGGATTGAGGTGTTTACATGAAGACTTTTCAGTCCGATTGAGCCATCAATCCAATCACTAACTGATTATTTGAGTGCGTGTAAACATAGCTAATGTGTCATCAACTTGAGGAAGCCACATGTGCAGAACACAATAGACAATCCATCCGTCACAATATCCATCAGGTTTTCAATCCTGATCCTGCACTCTTAACATAAAGCCTCCAAAAAGGCGTTTTCTCAGTGATGCCAAAGAAGAAAGAACATTTCAGTGATCAGTTCTTAAAGTGTGAAGAACTTTTTAAAAACCTTTTTCCATTATTAAGAATCTTTAGTGGTTCCGTGGATGTTCTTCATGGAAACATCAATGCCAATAAAAACGTTATTGTTAAGAGTGTGCAGAGTTTGTTTCTCTTATCTGACACGCTCAGTTCGGCTCATGAAGCTTTTCCTCATGAGCTGATGGACTGAATCAGGTCTGCTAAATTAACTAAATGAAGCACGCTACAAAAACAACGAAGGAACTGAAGCCGCCTGCCTGTCATCATGTGTCTGTGTTTCAGCTGCTGTATGAAGAGTGGGCCAGCTACAGCGTCTTCTATAAGTACCAGCCCATCGGCCTGGTCAGGTACGTCTCAGACGCTCTCAAACAGCTCTCAGCACTGCAGCTTCAGCAGTAATCGCTCGCTTCCTTTCAGGAAGTACTTCGGGGAGAAGATCGGCCTCTACTTCGCTTGGCTTGGGGTTTATACCCAGATGCTGATCCCTGCTTCCTTAGTAGGCGTCTTTGTGTTCCTCTATGGATGTGTTACTGTCGATGACGACATTCCCAGGTCAGTGGATGCTAAAGCACAACACACAGTCGCATACGTTATTAATTAAATCTGGTCTATTTATGAACCCAAAACTTTTAAAAATAACTCAACAAAATGACAGAACCCAGCAGTCTGGGTAAAAAATAACCCAGCAAATTTTAGAGTCTAGTTCCCCAAAACAACTGTTCTATTTTAATAACTGGAACTACTATTAACTCACGTCTCAGTTCAGCACAGTTGCATAACAGTTCCTGAACAGTCTTCTTGCTTTGTGATGCCAAAAAACACTGCTGGGTAATAAAGTGCGAGCCGCCCATCCTGAGCATAAAGCCTCGAACTGCTCAAGAGGAAGTTCATCCTCTGAGAAAGAGCATATAAAACCAAACATCTGTCTGAAAGTCCCTCTGGAGTTTGTCACTGTCAGGATATTATGACAGGCTGAGAAGAGCCTGCTGGAACTGATCCTGCGCTTTTTATCCAGAAACTACACCTCAAACAGTTCATAGTTATAAAATACTTACGTTATTGTTAAATGATGCTTTGTCCATGAGAGTGGAGACAGAATGGGAGTTGGGGATGGAATGGAATGGAATGAAATGTGTTAAAGTATGTAAAAACACTGAACCTGAATCCACCTGTGGATGGGTTAGTTGTGTTAGTAGCTCTACTCAAGCGTTTCTTCTGTTTGGCAGTATGGAGATCTGCGACCAGCGGAAGAACATCACCATGTGTCCGCTGTGTGACCGCGTGTGCAGTTACTGGAACCTGAGCACCGCGTGTGGGACGGCCCGCGCCAGCCATCTGTTTGATAACCCCGCCACCGTCTTCTTCTCCATCTTCATGGCGCTGTGGGGTGAGATCTGCTCCTCCATCCACGTATAGCCTCACACATCAGCACACACACACACACACACACTGCACAGATACATGCTGATCTGCTCAGATTTGCTGCGGTTTGGACACGAGTAGGTGTAGGTGATTCATGGTTGACAGACAGGGTCCTTTAAAAGGGTTGCACTTAATTTTACAGTACGTGCACTTACATGTATTTACTGCGAACCCTCCTAAGAGAGTACAGGGTAATATAAGGTAACTGCATGGGTTCAGGGGTAGTACCTAGTTATTACCCAGTAAATGCTATAATAAGTAAATAGCATATGCATGCAGAGCAGGACTGTAAAATAAAGTGCTACCAAATAATTTTCTCCACATAATGGACTTCAAATGCAACCAACGGTTGAAGGTCCAAATCAGTGCAGTTTCAGAGGAAGGGCTTCAGAGGCGATCCCAGAGGGATAGGGTCTTATCTAGACAAACCATCGGACATTTTGCGACACACCACGGACTGTGCAATCACGTCAGAAAGGTCACGCTAGACGTAGCTGAAGTACCGCCCCGTGTTTACAAAGCGCTCGTGTGAAGACTAATACAAACATACTTTACCAAAAAAAGGTTAAACAACGACGTTGGTGTCACATGCCTGTCAGTTTGTGATGTCGTTTCCTTGTCACATGTTCCTTTGTTCCAGTTTCCCGCCACTCGTCTGTCTCCATGGTCACCGTCATTATGAGTTCATCTGTGTCAGCTGTGTGTATTCATCTCGTTTGTGTTCCCTATTTAAGTTCTCCTGTTTCCTTCAGTCTCTGTCCGGTCTCGTCTATGTATAGAGTGTGTTGTTATCCTGCCTGTATTGACTCACCTGAGATTCCTTGATCATTAAACTGTGTTTGAGAATTGTATCAGCCCGTCTTCGTCTTCCTGCCTACACACACCCGTGACAGTCGGACAATTTTGAAGTTGGAGATTGATTTGACCTTCAACCGTTGGTTGCCACTGAAGTCAATTATGTGGAGAAAAACTCAGAAAACTTAATTACTTTTCAACTGAAGAAAGAAAAACATGTTGGATGGCATGGAGGTGAGTAATTTATCAGGACATTTTCATTTTAAAGTGAACTAATCCTTTAAAGAAACCCAATTTGTGCTGGAGGTTTAGGGGGTCCATCATGGGATCATTTTATGGTTTTACATTTATTTACATTTATTCATTTTGCAGACGCTTTTATCCAAAGCGACTTACAACTGAGGAATACAGGAAGCGATTCGTCATGAAGAGGCGAATAAAGTGCTCAAAATACAAAGTTTCAGACTTAAAGTAGCATAAGATAGAATAGGGAGGGATTAAAGGAAAGGGAAGAAATGAGTTTTTAGCTTTTAGAAATTAGTTTTAGTTATAATAATAAAAAAATGTAACTGTAGGCTAACTCTGTCATGTGACACCACATTTATTAGCGTTTAAAAAACGCTTTTCTCAACAAAAACTAGTTTTTGCAACATTTGAATTATCGACATAGAGTTTATAAGCTGGAAAAAGATTGTGTCGACATTTGCAAAAAATTATCGATAATTGGCATTTCCATCAGCTATCGGTAAACATTTTGATGCGCTAAACCTTGGAGGGAAACCTGGCTAATGACACCTTAAAATAAAGTGTAACCCTCAAAACTTATTTGTGTAATTACATTGTAATTAACTCTTAACTCTTTCCCCGCCATTGACGGTAATTCCCAGCTTTCCATGTTTTCACGGTTTTAATAAAGTTAAAATAAAGTGTAACCGTTTACCAGCTTGTCTATTTTTGCTTTGCCAATGGAAACCGTCCCAAACTAAGCCACAAAAGCGAATCAGGCGTTACGCTGAACTGAGGGACCTTGAGCGGTCAGTCCGTAACTGGCCAGCCAAACTAATGCAAGGGTCGAAACTAACCGGCGTGTGCTGAATATTAGCCTTACACTGTCTTACATTTGTCACATTATAGCTCATTTTCTGTACATTGCCTTATCGTGGCCTTTGTGTTTGTTGGAGAATCTAGAGCTGAACGGACAGTGTGCGTCTCCATATCCCACCGTTCTCTCTGTTTTAAACTAAACATCTCTGGTGTGTTTTATCATCCGTGTGTGGTTTCTCTGCTCTGTTCAGTGTCGTGTGCTGAGGGATTTGGACAGGAAGTCGTGACTTCGGCTCTGTTTGCAGGGCAGAAGTTCACACACCAGATTTACTGCTCTTCCATCTGTTTGGAAGAGAGACATGACAGCTGTTGAACACAAAGATATGAGTATCAGCGAAGGTTTTGAAGTATGCCGACGGTCTGGATGAACACGTCGCTGTTTGGGCTCTTGTATGGACTTTCATTTGAATTCTCATCCATGGATTCGATTGCGTGAAAGTCTGATTTAGCTGCTCTCATCATCATTAGTCACCTCTATAATCGAAATGTTAATATTTGATCATGTCCTGCTACATTTAGCAGCAGTTCCTCAGGTGTGTGATGAGTTCATTTCCTGCTGTCAGTGTGATTAATGCCGGCGTGTGTGTGTTTCAGCGGCGTTCTTCATGGAGCACTGGAAGAGGAGACAGATGCGTCTCAACTATGAGTGGGATCTCACGGGCTTCGAGGACGAGGAGGTCTGATCACATGACCACACACACTCACAGTCACATGATCAGCTCATCTCTCTAGTCTGTCATTTAATGTTGTCATCCTCTTCTTCCCCCGCCGTGTGTAGGAAGCACTGAAGGTTTGAACATATTAAAATCTCTGACCTCTGACCCTTTATCCACGACTCACAACCTCCCTCTCGAGTCTTTCACAGGATCTCTAGCATGAACACTCACCTGAAGAAAAGCCTTTCTGTCTCTCTTTCTGTCTCTCTTTCTTTCTTTCTTTCTTTTTCTTTCTTTCTTTCTTTCTCTCTCTCTCTCTCTCTCTCTTTCTCTCTTTCTTGTGTCAGTTTTGTCATATATATTGTCATTTGTTCATGTCAGGATCACCCGCGAGCCGAATATGAATTCAGAGTCATGCAAAAATCTCTGAGGAAAGACCACAAATCCCAGAAGGTAATTTTGTTATGAATATGTTTGTGCTGCTCTATAGTATTTCTGTGAAGCTGCTTTGAAACATTATGTAAAGGCAATAATTACAGTATAATATTTGCAATATCTGATAGTACATGTATTATTTCAATGATTTAATAAAAGTTTTGATTTAATATTTATAACCATAGATTACTAGATTAAAATAAGATGATGTGAGAGAAATGATGCTCTTCCTTAGTGTTTTCACCAAGAATTCCTATCATTGGGTAAGTAAAACAGTTATCCTGGCAAAAAACTGGACATTTCCTAGCCAAAAACTCTGAATTAGAACCAAAAAATATGTGCCAGGGCACCCTCGGCAGCTTTACCCTTATCACATATAGGGAGGACAAGTCTGTGTTATACCTTGTGCTGAAAAAGTCTTGAATTTATAGAACAAGAGTAAAGGCTTTTGTCCCAATCAGTCTCAGAAACCTGAATCCCTAAGTCTTCTTCCCAAGCCTTTTTCAAATGAAGGGAAGAAAAGCATTAGGAGAAGTAGAAAATAAATTAAATATTTTACATTCTAAAGGCAACATGTGATATTTATACAAACATAGTTCCTGACTGATATCTGAAGAAATGAGAAGAGGACAGGTCAAATCTCTCTCTGAGTCGAGAAAAGGAGGGAAATGCATTATTAATGTACACATCTTTCATACTGAGAATTCCTTTACCTTGCCATTCCCTAAAAACGGTGTCTGTGTTTGAACGCATGATTATAACAGATAGGAGTAAACAGGGAAGTACTTGTTACATCTAAACATTCTCAAATCAAGACACGTTTACTGGAGAAGAGAAATGACTGAAGATATTAGGTCTTGTTTCATGAAAAATGTATCAAAAAGTTTTCGCTGAAAACAAGAACAAATATCTGTTTTCTAGTTTCTAGTTTTTTCTGACCCCATTGGCAAATATTTCTCAAACTATTTTGTTATTTATTCATAAAATAAGACTTACTATCATCAGTAATTGTGCTTCTCCAGCACTTGTGTCTTGATGTAAGTTTAGATATTTGTGCTGGAAAACAAGACAGAAACACTGAGGAAGAAGCTCATGTTGTTTGTGCTCTTTCTGACATCTCTTGATCTTGTTTAGCCAGAGAAAGAGAAGCTGACATGTAAAGACCGGTTCCCTGCGTACATGACAAACCTCATCATGATGCTTTTAATGGTAAGGCTTGTGTTTCATATGAATCCATACATCCACGCCTCTGGGGAACACTTTACCATAAAGTCTTATTTGTTAACATTAGTTCATGCATTAGCTAACAGCATTTCTTAACCTTCATGTTATTAATAGAGTTGTGTTCATTCACTAATGTTGACACAATGTTTGATTTTAACAGATACAACATTTTAATTTTGTATTAGTAAATGAATAAATGCTGTAAAAGCATTGTTTATTGTTCATTTTAACTAATGTAGTTAACTAATGCTAATAAATGAAACCTTAATGTAAAGTGTTACCCCCATCGATATTCATATTCAATCCCGCATGAGAATATGAATATTTAGTCATAAATACACTTAGCACAGCTAGACGTCATGATTTCATGTAACCCTCTGATGCATGGTGTCCACTAGAGATCTTTACAAACCATTTTAACCATCCAAACCACCACGGGTGATGACCTTTGACCCTTACCCATCACTCTATATGACTGTCCTCTTTATATGTCGTTGTGTTCTTTATTTATGACAACATAAATGCAACATGGCTGACGAAAGTGCTGAAGCATCAACTGCCTCTGGAATATCAGCTTCTGTCTTTTATTCCAGGAGATCCAGACAGGTAAAAACACACTTTTCAATAAGAATAAGATCTAAGGAACACTGGGTATTATTAATGTGTTTGTTGCTGTTCACCAAAAACACATCCGTTGTAGTGGGCACCATGCATCATGTACATCTGTTCACTGGGCATTTACAATATATACTAGCATTCAACAGTTTGGGGTCAGGAATTAAGACTTGGATTTAGCAGGGACACATTAAATTGATTAAAAGTCAAAAGTGACAGTACAGAGTAAAACTTGTGTGCTGTGTCTTAGTATTGACGCTATGGGGAAGTCCATCAGTGTGAACACAAGTCAACAAACGCATGATAATCATTGGCAGATGGCAGTCCATGATTGCACATGCCAGTGAGTATTAAAGGGCGCCTGAGTTACACGTCATCAACTCTTTTGTCTAAAGGAGACCATTCCCCTTCGTGCCATAGACACAGTCTCAGTCGTAACTTGAAATGTTCCCCTTTAAAAGTGGAACCTCGACGCTGCTTCTTGGTATTGACGCTATGGGTAACCAATACCCACTACACCATACTGAGGAAATGCCTGCCTCACTAGGCTGTGAATATGCACAAACATAGTGAGCATAGCATACACTGACTACGGATTACCCAGCTGCAGTCAGTACCAATGTGACTCATATAGTGGTGCTACTTGCTAAACCGATACACCCCGATACTAGGAAAGATCCCCAAGCTTCTATGCTCTACATCAAAGAAAGTCCCGGCTGTTACACCTTCCTTCAGCCCTATACGGCCTCAAGAGCAGAGCTCTAAGAGGAAAATACCCAACATAGCCTCAGCCATGTCAGGCACATCTCAGCAGTATTTGAGAAGACTCTTAACCTTTATTTATATAGCGCTCTTTACAATGCAGATTGTTTTAAAGCAGCTTCACAGTGTTAAACAGGAAAATAATGCAACAGAATTTGATTCGGCTGTACAGCCGCTCTGGAGAAAACGCTGATGTCATCAGCTCATTTCAATTATACTATAGTGTCAATGCGGGCAGATCAGTAATATAGTTGAATATTTAGTGCCCCCAACTGAGCAAGCCAAAGGCGACAGTGGCAAGGAACCAAAACTCCATCAGGTGACAGAATAGAGAAAAAAACCTTGGGAGAAACCAGGCTCAGTCGGGGTGCCAGTTCTCCTCTGGCTGACGAACAAACAGTGTATGATTATGATTCAGCTCGCTCAAGTACTGGGGAGCTAAACCATTTAGTGCTTTGTAAGTAATAAGCAAGATTTTACAATGTTTAATAGGGAGCCAGTGCAGTGTTGACAGAACCGGGCTAATATGGTCATACTTCCTGGTTCTAGTAAGAACTCGAGCTGCTGTGTTTTGGACCAGCTGCAGTTTATTTATTAAGCGAGCAGGGCAACCACCCAGTAGAGCATTACAATAATCTAGCCTCTTATGGAGCAGCCTACCGCAGGGGAGCCTCTACTCCATTTTAATGATCCTAGAGTGATTAGGGGAGAATAGCTCATACCCTAACTTGAGTAAAGGCACTTCTCCAGGACTCTATGGCTAAACTATAGAATGCTACAATAGCCGCGTTTCCACCGCAGGAACTTTCCTCAAGAACTAGGCACTTTGGAGTGGTACTCTGTGTGTTTCGAACGCAGGGTCTAAATTAAGTTCAGAGTAAAAATTTCCCCCTCAAAAAGTCCCTGCTCGCGAGGTAGTACTTTTTTTTAAAGTTCAGGAACTTTCGGGGGTGAGACTTGGGCGCTGAAGATGCTGATTGGTTGAGTTCACGCAGCATTTTATTTCAGCCACCATTTTGAAAAGTCTGTTTTGGTACATGCAGTAAGAATTGTTTGCTATTCGAATCAACAATGGAGTTTAAAGAATACGGCCGGGAACTGGAAAGTCGCAACATGGGCGTCAGAAGCAAAAAAAATGTGGATGGGCCCCCCCAAAATTTTTACTGGAGTAGCTGCAATTTACATTAAGTGCAAATAGTCCCATTGTTTACTAAACGTCTGGTGAGGCCAGATAAAATGACAGAAGTCACCAAATCATTTACAGTGGCAATAGTGTAGGGGTAAGATGCATGGCAGAAACTTTCGCCGCAAATCGACCAGAGGTTTGAATCCGCCTTTTGCTAAACTCGCTCTACTCCCTTTTCCCATCACATATCAGATTGGAAAGGCATTTATTTTCAATAAAAATTAAGAAAATATTCGAAAAGTGTAAATAAAGCGTCTAACGTGTGTTTAATAATAAAGTGTTTTTTGGTTAGGGGTATGTGATCAGACATGCGCTGAATTAGAGACGTTAAAAGTGAGTGGGTCCAATATCATTGGTCTTAAAAAGTGGGTGGGTCTTGTCCCGCCCACATACAATGGTTCTGATGCCCATGTGTCGAGAGTCCTTCTTCACCAGACTAATTTGCCTAATCTTTACAGTACTTTAGACCGTGATTGAAATGCAGACAGCAACAGGTCTGGGGGGGGAAAGTTCCTGGGACAAATTGTTTCGGGTAATTTTGGTGGAAACGCAGCTAATGATAAGGAGGGACGCCATCAGCAATTCACCTTTACTCATTAGTTTGTAACACTGATCATCCCTAGAGAAGCACCCCACTAAAGGGGAGCATATATCCCTTCTTCAAGGGCAGTCATGGCCTAATGGTTAGACAGCCAGACTGGTAACCCAAAAGTTGCAGGTTCAATTCTTAATTCCCTTGACTGAGGTGCAAGGCAAGGCACCTAACCAACAATTGCTTTCCGGGCACCACAGCAAAAATGGCTGCCCACTGCTCAAGGTGTTTGTGTCCACGGTTTGCAGTGTGTGTGTGTGTGTTCACTACTTGGATGGCTTAAATGCTGAGGACAAACTCCAAGTATGGGTTACCATACTTGGCCTTCACATGTCACTTAAAAGACTCAACAACAGTTGGGGAGGGAGGTAAACAAAGTGATTGCCCATTGTAGTTCTGTTCACCCTGCTCTACCCTAAGGGTGCTTGAGCAGCCCACCAAGTATGTAAGGTGCTAAAAACATCAGTAATTTGCTCCTCCCTTTGGTATTGCCACTCATCCAAGGGGAGCACACATTCTTACCTTTACTCAGGAAAGGGAGGCAAACGAGAGCAGGACATAATGCAGTTTGTCGAATAACTCTCATCAGCCAGGGAAGGAAGCCACAGGGGAGAATAGGCACTTCTTAAAGACCCCAATGTAACTGGGGAAGACCAGCTCATACCCTGCTCTCAAGGCTCCCTACCTAAGACCCGCTATAGCTATATAGCGGGTCTATAGCACTTCATCTTTTTCTTTTAGCACTAGACCACAGTATGTGACAGAGAAGGAGGGATTCCCAACAGGTGAACTTTCTCTACTTATTAGTATTGTCTAACCAGGGCTATAATAGAGCACCCATCCAAAGGGGATCATACATCCCTACTTCAAAAACCAAAAGTATTTGGGTAGGGAGGTAAATGAAGTAGAGGGAATCTATACTGCCCTACATAATTCTGTTCACCCTGCATCAACCCTAAGGGGGTAGCCTTCAGCCCTCACGGACCCCCACAGAGAGACATATCTCCTGCAAGCTGCTGAATGAGACCCCAGCTCTGTAAACTTCTCTACGACTGACCGACAAGGTCAGAGTGTGAGATCAAAGCATCGAGAAAGATTCTTACCGCGAAAGCAACATAATGAGCGCATCCAGTCAAACGCGATCTTACATGTGCATACAAACAAGTGTATCCTGAAGGAAATAAAGCTGATGACGTGTAACTCAGGCACCCTTTTATACTCACTGATTGTGTCTGTGGGGAATTGATTGGATGGTTGTGGTTTGCTATTGGTGGATCTCATGTGAGTGACAGGTTGCCCCGCCCTCGTCATCAGAGAAGAGATGAAGTTATTCTGATTCAAGATTACGAGAATTTACAACAGTGATGTGCACGGATAAATCACTTAGAATAAACAGCGCTCAACGCTGCAAATACACGTTGTAAATAGAAACCTTTGCACAAACACAAATAGTGCTTGGTACTACTAGTATCGTTAAATATTTAAAATGTCAGTATTGAAAATTTACCTCAGTATTAAGTCATGAGTTTTTATTGTATTTTTGATTAAATAAATGCAAAAATACTTTTTTCAATAACACCCATTAATGTGTCTGAGGTGATCCAGATTCCAGATAGTCCAACTAGTTTGCTTTAAATGAGGTTCCAGCTGTCTATTGAAAGTCTTTGATAAGTATTCCTGTATTCCTATATACAGTTGTGTTCTTATCCTCAAATATGTCACACAGTTTGTTTTGGGCTGGTGAAGAGGGCAGACTTTGATTCCCAGCATGTAGTCATACGTTCTCCAGCAGAATGTCCCGGCATCTGCTGTTATCTCAAAATAAAAGCAAAACACTGGCCCAGAATCATGACCTTATGGTCAAACACTGAAGCTTTTGAGACATCCCAAAAATACACATGAACAGAAATAGTTCAGTATAGCGAGGACTGGGCCAAACGCCTCCAGCTTCTCAACACAATCTGATGGGCAGCTACACGAAGAGTCTCGCACACCCTGTTGACCGTTTCAATGTCAAGTACAGAGCACGGTTATTACCCTTTACTAGAACTATTAATAACGTTTAATAAAAACTACAACTGAAAAAATATATATTATAATACTAATAAAATGACAAAAGCACATAATTACTAAAAATAAAACTAAAATATTTTTTTTTAAAAAGAATTCAAAACAATAAACTAAAATAAAAACTAAAACAATACTGTTACAGGGTAAAGATATGACAACATTTATGCAGAATTGCAATGCTAAAGGAATGACATTATTAAAGGATTCATCTGTCAGTGGCTCTCATACAATCATTTATGTTTATGATACTGAAACTGACACATAATCAAAAGCAGAAGATTGTTTAAATTTAATAAAGCAATGTGTAAACGAGTCATAGTAACTATTATATTATCGTTTAGCGTTAATATTTTTTCATCCTGTGAGACTCAAAGCAACCATTTGTAAATAAAAACACCTGCAATTATTAATTTAATATGATACTTAAATTCTGTTCAATATTTTTTAATCTTTTTGGTTACACTTTATTTTAGTGTCATTGTTACAGTGTAAATATACATCGAAGTACTTAGGGTTTGGTTTAGGGTTAGGTGCATCTAACTATGCATAATTTACTGTAATTGCTAGAGTAAGTACATTTAACAAGTACTTACTTTCGTCATCATCATCATATCATGGCATATCATTTTTAGAATTTTATCTTGTTTTTCATGCTGGTGTTTATCTGTTTGTACTTTCAGTTGTGTACTCATGAGAGTTGTCTTCATTTAAACTAAAACACACGTATGTGCTTGAAAACACGCTGAATGAAGTGCATCCTCACTGTTTTACAGATCGGTGTGACGTTTGCTATTGTGTTTGGTGTGATTTTATACCGGATCTCCACCAAAGCTGCTCTGGCTATGAGCTCGAACCCCATGACCCGCTCCAACGTCAGGCTGACGGTTAAAACCACAGCGGCCATCATCAACCTGGTGGTCATTCTCATCCTGGATGAAGTGTACGGGGCCGTGGCACGCTGGCTCACTGTCCTCGGTCAGTCGCTTAATGCAGCTGAGTGCTGTTGATCTTTGACATTTGACCTCTGCTGGTCATGTGTGAAACATAAAGCAGGAGGGTTACGTCAATTATCTGTCTTATGTTGGTCTTCTCAGAGGTTCCTAAAACAGACAAGAGCTTTGAAGAAAGGCTGATCTTCAAAACCTTCATCCTGAAGTTCGTGAATGCGTTCACTCCCATCATATACATCGCATTTTTCAGAGGCAGGTGGGTATTCAATATCCAAATAAAAAATCTCTTTTATCTCACAATTCTGACTTTTCCTGCAATTCCAAGTTTATATCTTATAATTCTGTGTTTATATCTAAATTTGTAATTGTGAGAAAGTCAGAAATGTAAGAAACAAAGTCAGAGTTGCAAGAAAAAGTCAGAATTTCGAGATATTCATTTGGAATTGTAAGAAATAAAGTCATATTTGCTAGATATAAACTTGGAATTGCAAGACAAAGTCAGAATGGTTAGAAATAAACTTGATATTGAGTATTAAGTTAGACTTGCGAGTTATAAATGTGAAATTGTAAAGAAAAATTCTGAATTGTGAGATATAAAGTGGCAATTACCGTATTATTGTTTTATTCCGTGGCAGAAACAAGCCTCCGTAATTTCCAGAGCAGGTTTATCTCTCAGTCTTTTTGAAATGATGAGCAGAGCTGCATGTGCTTCTGTCTGTTGATTTATGGATTATTAAAGACTTGTGCTGCATATGACTGTGATGACGCTGAAGCCAGACTCCTGCCGTGTTTCCGCACAGACTCGGAGGGCGTCCAGGCAGTTATCTCTACGTGTTTGAGTCCTATCGCATGGAGGAGGTATGGATCATGATCCCGTGAGTTGTGTAATGAGCGGTTGATTGCGGCGGGTGAGTGACTTTGATGTGTTTGATCAGTGCGCTCACGGCGGCTGCCTCATGGAGCTCTGCATTCAGCTCAGCATCACAATGCTGGGAAAACAGCTCATCCAGAACAACCTGTTTGAGATCGGCGTGCCGTGAGTACAGCGCTAACACACACTTTAACATCAAGGGCTTTGTGGACATGCTGAACGTTTCGTTGCTGTGGTTCGGGTCGTATTTGCTTTATTGCAGTAAACTGAAGAAGCTGATCAGATACATTAAATCCAAGAGACGCTCTTTCCAGGAAGAGGAATATGAGAAGAAGTTACAGCGTTACGAGACTGATTATTTCCTGGAGCCCTTTGCTGGCCTCACGCCCGAGTACATGGAGATGAGTGAGTGTCCTCAGACCACATGCACTCTTCACCACTTCTCTTTTTTCACATGTATTTCATTGGAACAGAATGGTGCGGTTCTTTTCTCAGTCCTTATGAAGAACTGATACGTGAGCTTGTGATGAAGCTTCAGCTGTAAAGCAGTGTGAAGAAGGCTTGTTTCTGGTGTTGCTGCAGTAATTATTACTGTTCCATTCCTGCAGTAATCCAGTTTGGCTTTGTGACTCTGTTTGTGGCATCTTTCCCGCTGGCGCCTCTGTTCGCCCTCCTCAACAACATCATTGAAATACGTCTGGATGCCAAGAAGTTTGTGGCAGAACTCAGAAGACCAGATGCAGCCAGAGGCAAAGACATCGGTCTGTATTTACACGCTCACCTCTCACAATCATATAATTAAACTTGTGTTATCAGCTCTGTCATCTGTGTCATCTCATTACCTTCAAACAACATTTGATCTTGACCTCCAGTTTGAGAAAAAGAATGGAATATTTATGGAATATAGATTATATTGTAATCTTTACATAATATCAATAACTCCATTGGGTGTATTATAAGAGGTTCACCTCAAAGTCCTGATAAACTGATGGTGGTCTTCATGATGTCTTTACAGGAATCTGGTATAATATTCTCAGAGGAGTCGCAAAAGTTGCAGTTATTGTCAATGTAAGTCTGTCTGTGTGATCCTTCTAATGCTAGTGAATTTACCTTTGAACGGTGAAATTACACCTCTTTTTCTGCAGAACTTTATATTCTTGCACAGTGCCGTTATAAAGAAGTGTCTGCTAGATGGCGCTTGACTTACTTCTGTTGGTCGGCACTGCAAATTCAGTAAGCTCTATTCAGACGATAACTGTTTCTCATGGGGACGTCTGTAAAAATAAATCTGTGATTCGACGAACCCGGGAACGCACTGATCATGTAAACAAAATGTCTGTTATTGCTTGGACAATTAATAAATTCATATTTAATTTAACAATAGGAAAATACACTGATCAGGCATAACATTATGACCGGTGAAGTGAATAGCACTGATGATCTCTTCATCACCTGTTAGTGGGTGGGATATATTAGGCAGCAAGTGAACATTTTGTCCTCAAAGTTGATGTGTTAGAAGCAGGAAAAATGGGCAAGCATCAAGCGTAGTGTTAGTTCTGGTCACGTTAGTCAAGCTCGCATCAGCTGACTGTCAGCTGATCACGTCTACCTATAGGAATACGATGCCTGTCACAGCATGCATATATAAGCTCCTTCAGGACTATCAGCTGCTATCGCGTTTCTCCAGAGCTCATTTACCCTCCTCCATCCCCAGCTCCTCCTCTCGTCAGTCAGGATTTGGTATTCTGATTCCCCCTGAATCAGACTAAATTCCCGAATTAGTTTGTACATTTTAATATTGACATTAATGCTATCTGCAATACATCGTTGGTTCTGTCCTTTTTACCCTAGGGGGGTTTATCACTGTTCTCCCTGCTCTTATCCATGCTAGGCTGCATGGATGCACAGGGAGTTCTTGCCCAGAACAGAACCATACCGCCAATCCAAACTATATGCTAATAGTCAGTCAATCATCTCTGATGATAGTGTTCCTGACAGAAGTAAGGAATGGGCAAGCGTAAGGATTTGAGCGAGTTTGACAAGGGCCAAATTGTGATGGCTAGACGACTGGGTCAGAGCATCTCCAAAACTGCAGCTCTTGTGGGGTGTTCCCGGTCTGCAGTGGTCAGGATCTATCAAAAGTGCTCCAAGGAAGGAACAGTGGAGAACCGGCGACAGGGTCATGGGCGGCCAAGGCTCATTGATGCACGTGGGGAGCGAAGGCTGGCCCGTGTGGTCCGATCAAACAGACGAGCTACTGGAGCTCAAATTGCTCCAGAAGTTAATGCTGGTTCTGATAGAAAGGTGTCAGAATACACAGTGCATCTCAGTTTGTTGTGTATGGGGCTGCATAGCCGCTGACCAGTCAGGGTGCCCATGCTGACCCCTGTCCACCGCCGAAAGCACCAACAGTGGCACGTGAGCATCAGAACTGGACCACGGAGCAATGGAAGAAGGTGGCCTGGTCTGAGGAATCACGTGTTCTTTTACATCACGTGGATGGCCAGGTGTGTGTGCATCTGTGGGATGTGCTGAACAAACAAGTCCGATCCATGGAGGCCCCACCTCACAACTTACAGGACTTAAAGGATCTGCTGCTAACAGGGGTCTAGTGGAGTCCATGCCTCGACGGGTCAGCAAAAGGGGGACCAACAGAATATTAGGAAGGTGGTCATAATGTTATGCCTGATCGTGTATGATCATATGTATTATTTTATTATTTAACTAATACGATTTGAAATGGTTTTCTAGCATTGTATCTCTCAAAAGAATGTCATGATTTAGAAAGCAAATAAAACACCTCCCGACCGTGGCGTTTTACTGTAATTCGACTAGAAATTTTTATGAGGGTGGCTGGAGAAAAACATAACATTCTGGATTCGGGCGGCAATAACATCACAGACTAACCCCTGTAAATGTTGAAATTACCTTATGTCCCCATGAGAAACAATTACAACCCAAATAGGGCTATAGTCCACCAGGCAGGATTCTTTACAGCAGTGGTCTCAAACACCACTCCTGGAGATTTTAGCTCCAACCGGCTCCAACTCACCAGTCTGGAGTCTGGTTTCTAGGGCTGCGTTTAACTCCACTTTTAGACACGCACTCGCAAACTTCCTTGAGCACTTCCCTCGGGGGAATCCAAACCGCCATTTTGAAGTGCTTAAAACTTCGTCAAGTGGTCGAGGGAAGTTTATTTGGACAGTCCATCAACCCCTTGATTTTGACAGAGGGAGTGAGTCTACTCAACATGTCACTTCAGGCAGATCCATCACACATCACAGCAGGTCATGCTTAATTTACCCCCATCCCACACAACTCTAGTGTATGATACCGGAGTTATTTTGACATTTAACTGCATTTAATACTTCCTTAAGCTGACTGTTTTTTACAGTTATTTTATTGTATTCTCATTTTTGTTTGTGTATTTTTTAAAATATTTTATATTTAATATAAATATATTCATATTTAATATTTGTTTCTATTTATTTTTAACACCCCAAGAATACATACAGGCCTATAGAATGGTGCATTAAACAAATTAATTAGGAAAAAACTGACTGAACCAGCTCCATAGCAGATTCCAAGTGACCAAGGGCTTAGGGCTTTTCATTTAAACACATTACAAGGGTTCAGCTCCCCACTAAGTTAAAGGTAGGGTAGGCAATTTGTTCTATAAACACTTTTTGTTATACAGGTTGAAACTCTCTTCATATCCTGATAGCAATCAATAATAGAAGTGGTCTAAATATTAAAACATGTACATTCATTATATTGCCAAAAGTTTTGTGACGCCTGCCTTTACATGCACATGAACTTTAATGACATCCCATTCTTAATCCGTAGGGTTTAATATGGAGTTGGCCCAACCCTTTGCAGCTATAACAGCTTCAACTCTTCTGGGAAGGCTTTCCACAGGGTTTAGGAGTGTGTTTATGGGAGTTTTTGTACATTCTTCTAGAAGCGCATTTGTGAGGTCAGGCACTGATGTTGGACGAGAAGGCCTGGCTCGCAGTCTCCGCTCTAATTCATCCCAAAGGTGTTCTGTCGGGATGAGGTCAGGACTCTGTGCAGGCCAGTCAAGTTCCTCCACACCAAACTCGCTCATCCATGTCTTTATGGACCGATACTTTGTGCACTGGAGCGCAGTCATGTTGGGACAGGAAGGGGCCATCCCCAAACTGTTCCCACAAAGTTGGGAGCATGAAATTGTCCAAAATGTCTTGGTATGCTGAAGCATTAAGAAATCCTTTCATCTGGAACTAAGGGGCCAAGCCCAACCCCTGAAAAACAACCCCACCCCATAATCCCCCCTCCACCAAACTTTACACTTGGCACAATGCTGTCAGGCAAGTCCCGTTCCCCTGGCAACCGCCAAACCCAGACTCGTCCATGGGATTGCCAGACAGAGAAGCGTGATTGGTCACTCCAGAGAACACGTCTCACTGCTCTAGAGTCCAGTGGCGGCGTGCTTTACCCCACTGCATCCCACGCTTTGCATTGCTCTTGGTGATGTAAGGCTTGGATGAGCTGCTCGGCCATGGAAACCCATTCCATGAAGCTCTCTACACACTGTTCTTGAGCTCATCTGAAGGCCACAGAAGTTTGGAGGTCTGTAGCTATTGACTCTGCAGAAAGTTGGCGTCTTCTGCGCACTGTGACCCTCAGCATGCGCTGACCCCGCTCTGTGATTTTACGTGGCCTATCACTTCGTGGCTGAGTTGCTGTTGTTCCCAATTGCTTCCACTTTGTTATAATCCCACTAACAGTTGAGCGTGGGATATTTAGTAGTGAGGAAATGTCAGGAATGGACTTATTGCACAGGTGGCAACCTATCACGGTACCACGCTTGAGTTCACTGAGCTCCTGAGAGCGACCCATTGTTTCACAAATGTTTGTAGAAGCGTCTGCATGCCTAGTGCTTGATTTATACACCTGTGGCCATGAAGGGATTGAACACCTGAACTCAGGGATTTGGAGGGGCGTCACAATACTTTTGGCAATATAGTGTTGATCGTCTGTGGAAGTCTCAGGACCATAAAATGTCTGTCCAATCATCGGTCCGAATGCAATGATACGATGTCCTACCTGCCTGTCAACATACCTCTACACACCTGCTCGCACACCTACCCTGCCTTTAATACCATTGGTATCTAAAATCGTAGCACTAGGACCTGTTTGAAGACATTGGAGGCAGTCTGATAGCAGAATCCAATGAGTTTCTGAAGAGCTGTTGTCATACTCATATCTGATCCAGAGGTATCCCTCGACAAACACAATTGTACTGTAAGTGATGATTGTGCAACCAAATGTTTTTTTCCAGATTTAATTTAAACTTATTGACAGACTAAAACTAGAAAGCGTAGGCAGAACGGTCTACTCTACTCTAACTCCACATATACTCAAGATGTAAAACTGCTCAGAAGTTGTAAAACTATGAAAACTAAAGAGTCTACACATTAATCATGATTCATCAGTTCGTAATTAACACTTTTCAAAATGTATGAATTTTTCTATCTGTGAACTTTTTCTTCTTCCATCTTTGTGCAATTACATGTCAAAAACTTCTTATGACCCGTCATCTTTCCTGCAGGCGTTTGTGATCTCCTTCACTTCAGACTTCATTCCACGGCTGGTCTATCAGTACATGTACAGTCCAGACGGCTCGATGCACGGCTTTGTCAACCACACGCTGTCTTACTTTAATGTCAGTCACTTCCAGAACGGCACCGCCCCAGTGGAGCCGTTCCACCTGGGCTTCCGTGTGGACATCTGCAGGTACGGAGTGCTCACTATTAGAACAGCTCCATTAACACGCCACACACGTTTAATGACGTTCTCCTCCAGGTATAAAGACTACAGAGAGCCTCCGTGGTCTCCGACACCATACGAGATCTCTAAGGAGTTCTGGGCGGTGTTGGCAGCCAGACTAGCATTTGTCATTGTCTTTCAGGTGAGTGTCTAATATCTAAAGGTTCATCGGTCCGAGACTTACAGTATCAGTGCAGCGCTACCTTGAATGATTCCCAAAGGGAAAAAAAATGAGTCGCTCAAATCAGACAGAACTTAATTTGAACTGGAACTGGACATTTTTTCATTCTTAAGTTCATGCTAAATTCTTCTGAACTTATTTGTGATTTATTTGTGCAGAATGTGGTGATGTTGATGAGTGATGTTGTGGACTGGATCATCCCAGATATTCCCAAAGACATCAGCTTACAGATCCATAAGGAGAAGATCCTCATGATGGATCTGTTCATGAAGGAAGAGCAGGGAAAGACACGGACCGAGGACCGCGTGGCGAGTAAGGAGACACGCCACAGTCCTCTAACTCGCTCACGCTCCATATCACACACACCCTGCAAAAACAACTGACGTCAGCAGCCTCAGAGCTCCTGTCCTTACATTCCACTGACGAAGACGTGCCGTTAGGTCTAAAGGAAAGCCTCTCGCCAGTGCACACTGCCTTTGCCTTCATATTGTACAGTTCTTCACGCTGATTTGTGTGCGCACTGCTTCTTTCTATCATATTCATTTCCCTCAGTTCTTCTCTTTCATGAATGTGCCAGAGCCGCCATGAACTTTACTAATGACAACATATGTTCTAAGGATGTTTTGTTCCCACTAAGCTATGAAAATGTTATTTCGGAATGTTCTCTCAACATTCGAAACATGTTTTTTCTTGGTTGTGTGAACGTTAAGGGAACATTCCATTGTATCATTCTTCAAACATTATGGGAACGTTACTTTTTTTAAAACAAGTAACATTTAAAAAAAAACGTTAGACAAACTTCCAACTAAAATATTTCCGGTATTTTTTCTTTTGAGAATGTTATTAAAGACCAGATAACTCTGAAAGAACCATGCCACAACATTAGCCAAAGTTCTGAGAATGTTCCCTGTTGGCTGGGAAAGTGCGAAGGCCTGAAACATGCTCTACGCGAGTATGTGAACACGTTCTGGCTGCGTGAGCTTGATTTCGTGCATCATTGCGTCAGAGAGTGATTGATAATGCAGCAGGTTCTCAGCCGGACATCAGCGTAAAGCAGTTTAGCTGCCTGTAATGTTCGAGGAGCCCTGATGAAATAAAAACACACAGTAACTCTATCACCCCTTTGAGTCCTGAGGCTCTTTATCACCCTAGATTGATACCAAGATCAAATGTTACAGTATGTACGGTACGAAACCACACGCTTGCAATGCGTTGGCCAAGCATTCACGCTTGCATACCTGAGTATGTTTCTAATTATTGCTACTAATTGATTCTCTAAACAAACCATCACATTAAAACTAATTGAAACGCTTTTATACATTGAGGTTTTTAATGCCTATGAGCATTTTATCAATCAAATTAACAATTTACAATTTTGACCATAAAAAGGGCTGCTAGATGTTATGATTGAAATGAGATATTTAATTCAGTTTATTTCAACCCTTAAGGTTCTGGTTGTTTTGTTTGCAGTTTTATGTGATTGAAAATATCGCCCATCCTTAATTTATAAATATGGGAGAAATCGTAAGGATCTTGGACAACTCTATAACTTTAACAAATTTAACAAATTGACATCAACACGTAATCAGAGGTCACGATGCAATTAGATCCTAGTCTGATACTTATAAATATTCATTTTAATTATTTATATTAGCTTTTGGAATTTCTTTTAAGTGGACAGCCTTTAATTCTTTCACTCTGATGTACCTTGATATTTCATGTTTTCACATTCGTTGTATGATGGTATTTTTCTAATGCCTTTAATTCTTTTGTACATTTGACGCTTTTCATATTCAATGGTGCTTGATAGGATATTCATTATCTGTGCATTGAGCAAGCATTAACTTTGTGGAACATTACTCACAGTTTTGTTCATAGTGTAACAGACTTGAAAACCATAAATTCCATGATAGGTTTTAGCTTTTATACAGAATCATTCAAATAAATCACTTAGACTGTTAGATTTCTAAAGCATCTGTATACTGTCCTGAGATTTCTGGGTTTGATCGACATTTACTTTCTGCTCCAAACGGATTGTACAGTAAAAGCAAACTCAACTCAGCCTCACGAAGAACCATGTAAAGACACAACTGAACTTTCATGCTCCAAAGATAAACCATTTCTGTGCTGTTATATTTTTATGGTCTTAAATACCAAGCAGAACAATCATATTGTTTTTTTTTTAAGTATGATGTTTACTATTTACTGCCTTATATGTCTAAAAAATGAACGCATATAAATTATATCTTCTGTTTTCTTGCCTTAAACCCGAAACACAATGTTCTTCAGTGATTTGTGTAGCTGTGGACTGTAATGTAACACTAAAAAGAAATAAAGTCTATTTCAGTTGTCAAATTGGTATTGTTGACGTTTGCACCATTCAGCATAGTTTGGCAGTTTTTGGTCATTTAGTTCTAATTATATCATTTGATCAAGTGATTCTGTATACTGTAGGTGGGTTGTAATGTCAGATTATCTATAAGCAGCTGCAATTTTGTTGAAATATTCTCTAAGACTGATCATACCATCTTTGATTAATTTAAGGATGTCTGTAATACATTTTAAATGTAACAACAACCAAAAAGGAGTCAGATTTGCCAGGCTCTCCTCCACATACACACAGTGATCTCACCTCTCAGAATCCTACTCACTGTCACGATTACTCAGTGAATGGCCTCGGTTTGGACTTACCTGTTCTCCATCTTAGCTTCCAGCATCCTGTTCTCCACTCCTGTAAGGCAGTGCTTATCAAACCTGTCCTGGAGCACCCCACCATCTCATCTGCTCATTAGTATAGACTGCAAGACTTGAACTGGGTGTGTCCGATAAGGAAGACATCTAAAATGTGCAGTAGTGGGGGTCCTCCAGGACAGGATTGAGAAGCACTGCTGTAAACTACAAGGTTGTTAGTCTACCGTCTACCGTTTACATGTCAAGATTGTGGTGCTCCATTGTCGAATTCAATAAATACCTACATTTGGGTGCCGACTCTAACTATCTCTCTCCGAATCTGGTGTATCCTGACAGAAGGCCAGACCTCTCCATGAACCCGGCAGGCAACAGCATGACAGTCCCTTCAAGGAATTGCTCGATTTCCTCCATCATTTCCCTGCTCAACGAGGGAGTGCTACGGTGGGCAGATACGATCTGGCAACACTCACTGGAAAATGTTGTATCCCATTTCAGAGAGGTTTCAGGGATGAATCATCCGTCCCATCATCCACAGTACAGCACAGCCTGTGCGCTCACCACATACCGGCTATAGTTGGAGAGGAGAGAGTGATAGAGGATGATCAGTTGATGGGGATTATTAGGAGCCCATGATCGATAAGGGCCAATGGAGGGAATGTGGCAAGGACAACGGGTTTATCCCGCCTACTCTTATTACGAGAGGTGCCATGGGATTTTTAATGACCACAGAGAGTTGGTACCTCGGTTTAATGTCTGAAGGATGGTCACCATACCGGAGCATTAGGACCCATACAGACCACAGGATAAGCACCCCCTGCTGGCCTCACTAACACCTCCAACAGCACCCTAGTTTTCCCAGGAGTCTCCCGTCCAGGTACTGACCAGGCAATATAGTGTATCTCTGACTGTTCCAGCTCTCATAGACTCATTAGCAGGTAACTGATAATGAGGGGTGAGTGGAAGACCGCGTCTGTGAAACCTACAGGCCTCTATGAATACCGGATCATGCCATATGGTCTGACAAACACCCCTTCTGTGTTCCAAGGCTTCATGAATGAGGTGTTCTGGGAGTACCTGCACTGCTTTATCCTGGTCTACATCGGTGACATCCTGGTGTACTCCCAGAACATGGTCGAACGCTGTGTACAGCTTGTGTTGGAAAAGCTGAGGGAGTACTAGCTTTTCCTGCTCTGTAGGTATTCAGATGGACCAGGGAAAGGGCAAAGGGAAAAAGGCTGTACATTCCAGGCCCGTTCCTACCAACGTGTAATAAGAAGTGACACTGTAATCAGCTGATTGTACACTTTGGTCGGCGTCTGTCGGTGCAGTGGGAATTGGCCTTTAAAAATTAAAACTTACCAGTTCAGAGTTCCTGGAAGAGCCCATGTATATTTTGTATATTTTTTGTATATCTTGATGCTAATACTTTAGATTTTTACTTAAAGGGATTGTTCCCCCGATCAAGAAATTATAATTAAGTTATCATACTAATCTCATTCATGTTGTTCCAAACATACTTTTTCTTCTTCTGTGGAATATAAAGTTATTTTGATACTTATTATCAATTATCAATACTTTTCCATGTCCCTCATGGTGTTTGGCTTCCTTATGATAAACACAATTGCTCATTTCACTGATTTACTTAAGTAAACACTATACTATGTTGACTCAGTATTTTGATGTTTTCAAATGTCATCTCTGTTTGTACTCCGCTTGCTCAATGGAATAAAGCTAAGAATGAATAAATCATACCTCAGAAGACTACAGGACTGCTGAGAGAATTATTGGTACTCCTCTTCCCACTCTCTAAGATCTGTACTCATCCAGAGGGAGGAGAATGGCTCAGGAAATCATGCTTCACATCACAGTCACTTCCTCTTTAATTTGTTGCCGAGCACCAGAACAGCCAGACACAAGTTTCTCTCCTCAGGCCATCTACCTCACAAACAGTTAATGTTCTACCCACTGTGAAATAAAAACATGTGCAATACCCAACACTATTTACACATATTTATTTAATATAGCATAACTATTATTCACATTCTCTCACGATATTGTATATAACAAATCTGCACATACTTGTCTATTTTTGTCTACTGTGTACTTCTGTCACTAAGACAAATTCTTTGTGTGTGTAGAGATACTTGACAATAAATCTCAGTCTGATTCTGAAAACTGACCTCAGTACAGGTGAAGTGGTAAGAGGTAATATTAGGAGTAGAACAAGACAATAAGTGATGCTCTGCTGCCCTCTACTGGACATTTTATGTTTTTATTTCCAACAAGAAATCGCCAGTAAAAAAAAAAAAAACAACACCACACACACACACTTTTTCCAAGTTTTTCCCTTTTCATTGGCACTTTCAGACAGCTTTGTTGTCATCAAACTAATACTGGTTTCTGGAGTGGACTGAGTTTTGTTCCTCATCTGTGTTTGTGGACAGTATTTATGCATAAAGGAACTTCAACTCACTGCAGACGGTCACTGGAAATATTTGTTTCAACCATCTGGTTTGTGTTAATTAGGGCTGGAACAAATTATTATTTTTCAAATTAATCGATTAGTCTATAGATAGTTGATTAATCCTTTGGTTAATTTAACCAATAATAACCAATAATTTATAAATAAATGATACCAGTAACTAATCTATATATGAACTTTTGTCTAATGATATTATTTATCACAAAAGATAAGGTTTATGTGTTGTAGGCCTAATTAGGAAAGGTGTTTACTATCAATGTATGATCAAACCGTTGAAGTCATTCTAACTATCCATAGTGGTAACCAAAGCGACAGTGTCAAACATTGCAGTGTCAAAAAAAAAGTATTTGAGGCGTGAGTTCATCCTTTAGATATTATAAATAACCAACAACGTTAAATGCTAATGTTTCAGAGAGTATGTTTGACCAAAAGTACAAAATTATATTTACATAGTGGGGTCTGGTTCAGCCCCTAGACACCATAAGGGAGCGTTTTAGTAGCAAAATGTCTGACCTAGAGTCAGCATCTCAAAAGGCCAGCGCTCCTGAACTAAGGGTGCTCAACCAGTGAGAAGGGATGCAAAGCTCAGGCAATAACCACTTCTCACCAGGGCCCAGAGATGGGTTCCCCGAGGAGCTAAGGACCCTCTGAGGGAAGGGAGTCCAATACTCATCCAAGACTGATCCCCAACTTAGACTAGGTTAGAACCAGGGACGATAGACCCTAATAAAGAAACCCTATAAGGGAAGGGTGAACTATGCCCTCTAGAGGAAACTAGAAAATAGCTGCAAAGTGTTAGCCGTGCTATAGTCTCCAAAGTCTGCCTGAGCGTGGAGGACCCAAGAGAAGGTATCTCAGTAACGGGGAGGGTACACTCAACAATAAACCCTGCAGTCTGGGGATCATCTCGAGCTCTCTTGTTTGAGCAGAGGACTGGCGTACAGAACCCTAAAGGGAGGCCCAAGGACAACCAAGCTATCAAAAACCAGAAATCTTGCTAATTACTTACAAAGCACTAAATGGTTTAGCTCCCCAGTACTTGAGCGAGCTCTTAAAGGAACACGCCAACTTTTTGGTACTTTAGCTTATTCACTGTATCCCCCAGAGTTAGATAAGTCCATACATACCATTTTTATCTCCGTGCGTGCCATAACTCTGTCTGACGCACCCACCACTAGCCTAGCTTAGCACAAAGACTGGAGGTAAACGGCTCCATCTAGCCTACTGCTCAATACGTGACAAAATAACGGCAACATTTTCCAATATATACACTCACCTAAAGGATTATTAGGAACACCATACTAATACTGTGTTTGACCCCTTTCGCCTTCAGAACTGCCTTAATTCTACGTGGCATTGATTCAACAAGGTGCTGAAAGCATTCTTTAGAAATGTTGGCCCATATTGATAGGATAGCATCTTGCAGTTGATGGAGATTTGAGGGATGCACATCCAGGGCACAAAGCTCCCGTTCCACCACATCCCAAAGATGCTCTATTGGGTTGAGATCTGGTGACTGTGGGGGCCATTTTAGTACAGTGAACTCATTGTCATGTTCAAGAAACCAATTTGAAATGATTCGAGCTTTGTGACATCGTGCATTATCCTGCTGGAAGTAGCCATCAGAGGATGGGTACATGGTGGTCATAAAGGGATGGACATGGTCAGAAACAATCCTCAGGTAGGCCGTGTCATTTAAACGATGCCCAATTGGCACTAAGGGGCCTAAAGTGTGCCAAGAAAACATCCCCCAGACCATTACACCACCACCACCAGCCTGCACAGTGGTAACAAGGCACGATGGATCCATGTTCTCATTCTGTTTACGCCAAATTCTGACTCTACCATCTGAATGTCTCAACAGAAATCGAGACTCATCAGACCAGGCAACATTTTCCAGTCTTCAACTGTCCAATTTTGGTGAGCTTGTGCAAATTGTAGCCTCTTTTTCCTATTTGTAGTGGAGATGAGTGGTACCCGGTGGGGTCTTCTGCTGTTGTAGCCCATCCGCCTCAAGGTTGTGCGTGTTGTGGCTTCACAAATGCTTTGCTGCATACCTCGGTTGTAACGAGTGGTTATTTCAGTCAAAGTTGCTCTTCTATCAGCTTGAATCAGTCGGCCCATTCTCCTCTGACCTCTAGCATCAACAAGGCATTTTCGCCCACAGGACTGCCGCATACTGGATGTTTTTCCCTTTTCACACCATTCTTTGTAAACTCTAGAAATGGTTGTGCGTGAAAATCCCAGTAACTGAGCAGATTGTGAAATACTCAGACCGGCCCGTCTGGCACCAACAACCATGCCACGCTCAAAATTGCTTAAATCACCTTTCTTTCCCATTCTGACATTCAGTTTGGAGTTCAGGAGATTGTCTTGACCAGGACCACACCCCTAAATGCATTGAAGCAACTGCCATGTGATTGGTTGATTAGATAATTGCATTAATGAGAAATTGAACAGGTGTTCCTAATAATCCTTTAGGTGAGTGTATGTTGTGATGTGTATAGTTACATCGTGTACTAAGACCGACGGAAAATTAAAAGTTGCAATTTTCTAGACTAGGGCTATGCTAGGGACTATACTCTCATTCCTGCGTAATAATCCAGGAACTTTGCTGCCCTACCATGGGTGCAGCGGCGCAATGATATTACGCAGCGCCTGAAAATAGGCTAACTTCTGTCAACATAGGAGCTGCATAATATCATTGCACCCATGGTACGGCAGCAAAGTTGACAATAGTTGATAATACCTAGAATATTAAAATCAACTGCAGGCGTGCGGATGGGGTCCGGAGCGCATTGGGGGTTTTCTGTTTTAGTTGAGGATGGTGTTGTTTAAATGGCACCAAATTAAATAACTAATCAGTTCTCCCCAGTGAAACACCACCCAAAGGAGCAGCTAAGGACGCCACATACAACTTTATTGTGATAACCCTGCTGAGAATCTTTCCTGCAGGAACTCCAGCACTGTACCAACCGGGCAGTTAACTGGGTCCAACTGGCGATCTCTACACCATGAGGTGAGTAATTTCCACTTCAGTACATACAATTTCCTCGTGGAAGGAGCTCTGGAGTAAAGGATGGTTTCAACAACCTCAACTGAGAGACCTCTACTTATGAGCTGGGTCCCCTCAGAGGCCATCTCTTTTCAACAGGTCAGGTCTGCCTCAAAAGCTTTTCCAATTGTTTATGAACCCTATGTTATTCAGCGGACACCACTTAGACAACCAGCCATTAGTATTTCAAGTATTTCATCACTCCGGCGAACAGGAAGGGGGCCAGAGCAAAAATGTTAGCTGCCATCGTACTTGCGAGTTCATACACCTCTTTAATGTTAATTTTGGTGATCTCTGACTGGCGAACTCGAACATCATTAGTGCCGACATGAATAATAATCTTAGAGAATTTACGATTAGCATTAGCCAGCACTTTTAAATTTGCTTTGATGTCAGGCGCTCTGGCTCCCGGTAAACATGTGACTATGGTGGCTGGTGTCTCTATTTTCACGTTCCGTGTAATAGAATCGCCAATAACTAGGGCACTTTCAACAGGATTCTCAGTGGGTGCATCACTGAGTGGGGAGAACCTGTTTGATGTTCTAATCGGAACGGAAGAGTGTTTTTTTGATCCGCGACTATGCCGTCTCACCGTCACCCAGTTGCCCTGCTGCACGGGCTCTACAGCCGGAGCCGAACAATGTACAGAGTTCACTAAGCTAGTCGCATCCAAAGCAGTGTCTAAAGCTGTTACATTCTCACTACTCTCAATGTGGATGCGTGTCTCTAATTCTGAAATCTTCTCCGTCAGCCTGACTATCTCCTTACATTTATCACATGTGAAGCCCTGTTCACCAACGGAGACAGATATACTAAACGTGACAGGCAGTGCAAGTGACGGCCGGTCGCAGTGTTTGCAGCTCTGTACAGCTTTGCTTTTGAATCTCTATTTGATATCTTTTCTTGTTGTTTATACTGCTAAATATAACTTACTCATCACCATATATTGTTTAATATTGCCTATCACGTTAAAATTGACATTGTTAGCTTTTAATTTTAATCACTATCACAACGTGTTAGCATTTCACAACGTGTTAGCATTTCACAACGCGTTAGCATTTCACAACGCGTTAGCATTTCACTAGCCTGTTAGCCTGCCATTTGTGCATCCGGGTTTCCTATTTTTGTCTCTCGTGCCTTTACTAGTCCATCAAACAACTGTGGTAAGTTGGATTAATCAACAAATACGGTAAGCCATGTCTTCTCCTTTTATTGTCATCTGCACTACATGTTTCATGTTTAGTATATCTGTCTCCGTTGGTGAACAGGGCTTCACATGTGATAAATGTAAGGAGATAGTCAGACTGACGGAGAAGATTTCAGAATTAGAGACACGCATCCAGACTTTATTTGAGAGTAGTGAGAATGTAACAGCTTTAGACACTGCTTTGGATGTGACTAGCTTAGTGAAATCTGTACATTGTTCGGTTCCGGCTGTAGAGCCCGTGCAGCAGGGCAACTGGGTGACGGTGAGACGGCATAGTCGCGGATCAAAAAACCACTCTTCCGTTCCGATTAGAACATCAAACAGGTTCTCCCCACTCAGTGATGCACCCACTGAGAATCCTGTTGAAAGTGCCCTAGTTATTGGCGATTCTATTACACGGAACGTGAAAATAGAGACACCAGCCACCATAGTCACATGTTTACCGGGAGCCAGAGCGCCTGACATCAAAGCAAATTTAAAAGTGCTGGCTAATGCTAATCGTAAATTCTCTAAGATTATTATTCATGTATAAATGATGTTCGACTTCGCCAGTCGGAGATCACCAAAATTAACATTAAAGAGGTGTGTGAACTCACAAGTACGATGGCAAATCGGATTTTTTGCTCTGGTCCCCTCCCCATTAAAAGGAGTGATGAGATACTTAGCAGACTATCATCACTCAATGGCTGGTTGTCTAAGTGGTGTCCGCAAAATACCACAGGGCTCATAGACAATTGGAAAAGCTTTTGGGGCAGACCCGACCTGTTGAAAAGAGATGGTATCCATCCCTCCTGGGGTGGTGCCGCTCTTCTCTCTAGTAATTTGGCACATAGTCTTAAAGCTAAACCTTGACTAACTAGGGCCCAGGTCAGGAAGCAGACGGACTGGCTTACCCGACTGTCTGCTAGCTGTCTCGCGTCACAGAAGTCAGATAAATCCCAGCACATAGAGACTCTTTCACCTAGCTATTATCACATAGAGACTGTGTCTGTTTCACGAATTAGTAAATACAAAAAACCACCAAAACCATTCAACGGTAAAAATGTAATTGATGTCCAACAAATAAACAACAGATATAATACAGATGAACAAATGATAAAGCTCGGGCTGCCGAATATTCGATCCCTTTCCTCAAAAACACTTATTGTTAATGATATGATTACAGATAATAATCTAGATGTGCTGTGTTTGACAGAAACCTGGCTAAAACCTGACGACTACATTACTTTAAATGAGTCCACCCCACAAGATTATTGTTATAAACACGAGCCGCGTCTGAAAGGTAAAGGGGGAGGTGTTGCTGTAATTTATAATAATATCTTCAGTATTACTCAGAAGTCTAGTTTCAAATATAATTATTTTGAAGTTTTGGTGCTTTACGTAACGTTATGTAGTGAAATTGATAAATCCTGTTTAACATTTGTGTTGGCTACTGTATACAGGCCACCAGTGCACAATACACACTTTATCAGAGAATTTGCTGATTTTTTATCAGAGTTAGTACTGGCAGCAGATAAAGTCCTAATTGTTGGTGATTTTAATATCCATGTAGACAATGAAAAAGACGCATTGGGATTGGCATTTAGAGACATTCTAAACTCTATTGGAGTTAGGCCACACGTATCAGGACCCACTTATCGCTGTAATCTTACCCTAGACCTAATATTGTCACATGGAATAAATGTTGATACCGTTGAAATTCTGCAGCAGAGCGATGACATCTCAGATCATTACCTAGTATCATGTATACTTAATCTAGGAAAGGCTACAAAGCCGTCCCCTTGCTTCAAATATGGCAGGACTATCACTGCTGAGACTAAAGATTTCTTTATAAATAAACGTCCTCATCAGTTTCATCTCCTCAGCATCCCAGATAGCCCAGAGGAACTTGATGTTGCAACAGAAACTATTGACTCTCTCTTTTCCAGCACTTTAGACACAGTTGCTCCTCTGCGCTTAAAGAAGATTAAAGAAAATAGTCCAACGCCGTGGTACAACGAGCACACCCGGGCCCTTAAAACAGCAGCCAGAAAAATGGAGCGCAGCTGGAAGAAAACAAAACTGGAAGTGTTTCGCATTTCGTGGAAAGAGAGCATGATTTCATACAGAAAGGCCGTAAAAACTGCTAGATCTGCTTATTTCTCGACTCTCTTAGAAGAAAACAAACACAACCCTAGGTATTTATTCGATACAGTGGCTAAATTAACCAAAAATAAAGCTTCAACTTCTGATGTCTGCCAACAGCACAGCAGTAATGACTTTATGAACTTCTTTACTTGTAAGATTGATAATATTAGGAAGAAAATTATAACCATGCAGCCGTCTACTACTGTATCACATCAGACAGAGCATTGTAGTGTCACTGAGGAAAAATTACATTCATTCACTGCTATAGGAGAAGAAGAATTGGCTAAACTTGTTAAATCATCTAAATCAACAACATGTATGCTCGACCCTATACCGACTAAACTACTAAAAGAGATGCTTCCAGAGGTCATAGAGCCTCTTCTTAATATCATTAATTCATCCTTGACTTTAGGATATGTACCGAAAACTTTTAAGTTGGCTATTATTAAACCACTTATTAAAAAAACGCAACTTGATCCTACAGAATTAGTCAATTACAGGCCAATCTCAAATCTACCCTTTCTGTCAAAAATACTAGAAAAGGCAGTGTCCTCACAATTATGCTCCTTTTTAGTAAGAAATGTTATCTGTGAGGATTTCCAGTCAGGATTTAGACCGCATCATAGTACTGAGACTGCTCTCATTAGAGTTACAAATGATTTACTCTTATCATCCGATCGTGGTTGTATCTCTCTGTTAGTGTTACTCGATCTTAGCGCTGCATTTGATACCATCGACCACAACATTCTTTTGAATAGACTCGAAAATTATGTTGGCATTAGTGGAATTGCATTGGCATGGTTTATCTGACCGTTATCAGTTTGTAGCAGTAAATGAAGAGATGTCACACAGATCACAAGTTCAGTATGGAGTACCGCAGGGCTCAGTGCTAGGACCGTTGCTTTTCACCCTGTACATGCTACCACTGGGAGATATCATTAGGAAGCATGGCGTTAGTTTTCATTGTTATGCTGACGATACTCAGCTCTATATTTCTTCACGCCCTGACGAAACTTACCAATTCACAAGATTAACGGAATGCATAGCTGATATAAAAAATTGGATGACTAGTAATTTCCTGCAACTTAATTCAGAAAAAACAGAATTTTTAATTATTGGACAAAAAAACTCCACATGTAGTAACCTAGAATACTGTCTAACACTTGATGGCTGCTCTGTCAAGTCCTCGTCGTCAGTGAGGAACCTGGGTGTGCTCTTTGATACCAATCTCTCATTTGAAAGCCACGTTTCTAGCATCTGTAAAACTGCATTCTACCATCTTAAAAATATATCTAAATTACGGCACATGCTTTCAATGCAAAATGCTGAACAGTTAGTTCATGCATTCATGACCTCAAGGCTAGATTATTGTAATGCTCTACTGGGTGGTTGCCCTGCTCGCTTAATAAATAAACTGCAGCTGGTCCAAAACGCAGCAGCTCGAGTTCTTACTAGAACCAGGAAGTATGACCATATTAGCCCGGTTCTGTCAACACTGCACTGGCTCCCTATTAAACATCGCATACATTTTAAAATCTTGCTAATTACTTACAAATCACTAAATGGTTTAGCTCCCCAGTACTTGAGCGAGCTCTTAACGCATTATACTCCATCACGTCTATTGCGGTCTCAAAACTCTGGCCAGTTGATAATCAACAAAATCAACTGCAGGCGGTCGATCCTTTTCCTATTTAGCACCCAAACTCTGGAACAGCCTTCCTAGCATTGTTCGGGAAGCAGACACACTCTGTCAGTTTAAATCTAGACTAAAAACGCATCTCTTTACAATGGCATACACATAAAACATTTTTAATTTATATTTTATTCAAATTGTTAGGCTGCATTAACTAGGTCAGCCGGAAGCGGGAACACTTCCCATAACACCTGATGTACTCGTTACATCATAAGAAGAATGGCATCTACGCTAATGTTAGTCTCTCTGTTTATCCCGAGGTTTACTGCAGTCAGCCGGATCCGGGCCGTATCCAGATCAGATGGTGGACCAGCGCCCAGACATTACCAACGCATCCCTGAAGTGTCTGCAGAGACCGTGTCAATTAGTCTACCCTCTGAAATTGCTCATCGACATGACATCCTCAATGAATCCATCTCCGGGGTGATGAGTCCGATATTTCGAATAATCCGATCTAATATTATTTCTGACCTATAAGGCTGCCAAAATAATAATCATACACTGTTTGTTAATTGGCCAGAGGAGAACTGGCACCCCGACTGAGCCTGGTTTCTCCCAAGGTCTATTTTTCTCCATTAGGCCACCTGATGGAGTTTTGGTTCCTTGCCACTGTCGCCTCTGGCTTGCTCAGTTGGGGACACAAAATTTTCAAATAAATATCCAAATAAATGTAATTACTAAACTAAATTAACTATATCAACTACATTACTTGAATATACTATATGATAATTGAAATGAGCTGATGACATCACCTTTTTCTCCAGAGCGGCTGTACAGCCCAATCAAATTCTGTGCATTATTTTCCTGTTTATCACTGTGAAGCTGCTTTGAAACAATCTGCATTGCAAAAAGCGCTATATAAATAAAGTTGACTTGACTTGACAATAACAGGAGAAGACATGGCTTACCGTGTTTGTTGACTAATCCAACTCACCACAGTTGTTTGATGGACTCATAAAAGGTGCGTGCGAGAAAAACTGACCTCGGATGCATGGATGGCAGGCTAACCCCTCATGAAAATTAACCATGGTTTTATTATAGTAAAAGTCTAGTAACCATGGTTTTTTGGCTAATTGATTACCATTTATATAACCACAGTTTTACCACAAATATCATGGTTAAACTATGGTTAGAGTAGCAAAGCCATGGTTCATTTGTGGTTACCATAGTTTAACTATAATAACCATGTTTTTTGGTTTTATTTGTAGTAAAACTTGGTTCATTTTCATAAGGGACAGGCTAGCGTAATGCTAACGATTTGTGATAGTGATTTATATTACAAGCTAGCGGTCAGATTTTAATGTGATATATGGTGAAGAGTAAGTTGTATTTAGCAGTATAAACAACAAGGAATGATATCAAATAGAGATTCAAAAGCAAAGCTGTACGGAGACGCAAAACACTCAGCAGCGAGGCAGACAGGAGCAATCGATCAGCGATCAACCTTAAAATTGTCATAATCATGTCTCTTCATTGTTTTGTTTTTTGAATCGTGTTTCTTTAATGCGTTCACATTTAATTGTTACTGATTGACAGTGCTGTTATGTATATTATTGAGCACACTGAGCACAACAGTACCTGTACTTCAAGCCATGTTACATGTACTGACAGCAGAGAAATTCTCTGAGAAACATTTAAATGTGAACAATGTAAGAACTTTGTATATGTTGGCTACTTACTGATAATTACTGCCACTGGTTTTAAGCAGTGCACAATAATTGCCTCGCTGCAAGGAGCTTTTAATTTTACTTCCGCATTATTATTTTTTTGCACTACATCCTGATCCTGAACATGGTCACACGTAGTTAGTTGCAGGCTGCATAGATACATAGTTCAAAATGTTTACTGAAAAATACAAAGTCTACCAAATGGGAAATTACATAATTAGAACTCTTTCGTGATAATTACATTGGTCATATAACCGCATCTGTATTGTACATTTTACATTATAGACTAAAAATTGTCTAAATACTGATTTCAATCATTGGAAATAATTTAAATAAGTATTTTAGATTAATACTTTGGTGGACATGTTCCACAGACAGTTGAGGTGAAAGCCTTGATTGACTGTTGGCCACTCATTAATGGCTGTGAGATATTTATAGGAGAGAATTCCTGGGTCAATCCCTGATGGAGGGGAATGGTAGTTTTACTATAGCAAGCTCTTTTGTTCTCGCTGAAGACAGACTGTCACCTTCCTAACACCGTCTCTTCATAAACAATTCAATCTAGATATAGATCTTTCATATTTAAATTACAACTGGAACAAGGTGTGGTGATCTATGACTGGTCATGATAAATAAAGAGTATAATAATGGTGTCACAGGGTGTTTTTGGTTATGTTTCATGTGTTGAGTTTGTCATGTTCTCTGTCTGTTTCTAAGTTTGCCATGTTCACTGTCATGTCTTTCCATGCACTTCCTGGTTTTTGTCATGTGATTCCCATGCCCTCATGTGTTGTGTCATGTCATTGTTTCATTGGTTAATCATTGTTCACAGGTGTCCTTGTCATTAGTCTCAGTGTATTTAAGCCCTCATGTTTGCCGTGTGTCCTTGTCTTGTATTGAATGTTGTATCTCACTGTTGGTGAGTTTCATGTTTAGTTATGCCAAGTCTTTGTTTTGCCAAGCCATGCCTTTGTTCTGTGCTTTGCCTTTTGATTTATGTTAAGATTTAAGTTTAGTAAAACTGCACTTGGGTTCTTCAACTTGCCTCCCAGTGGATTTATGTTACAAATGGAAATGATGTACTGTATTGCGTTTCTTGTTTGATCCGTGTATGGAGAAATAATATGGATCATGTTAAATGAATCTCTGTTGTAACTTTGCAACCAAGATTATGACTTTATTTTTACTCATGCATTCCTCATTTAAACTTCTACACTTCTGCGTCCTCCCATTCCACACATCCCGATTAACACTCCTCCTAGACTATAATTTAACATTCCTAGCACCCCTACTAGACTATGAGGTCTCCAAACCTGATGGCCCAGAAAAAATAACATTATGCAAATACACTGCACTAAACGAAACCCAATGCTAACCTGTACTCTCATACACCTCCATGTGGGATGAACACACAACAGCAGCTTCATTCAAACTGAAGAGAGTCTGACATTACTATTGCTTTTACTGGGCTTGTAGAGTATAGGGAAAAATAACTAACACTTTAGTTTTAAATTTGAAAACTAATCAATTGTTTAGTTTAAGTATTTATTTCTAACTCAATAAAAGCTCTGAATGATTTACTTTTGCATTGAGATTGTGATTGGCTTTAGGGCAATGTGAAGGATTGCAAAAAACATTTGTATTGTTATCCCTTGATTTGTAAAAGAAAATAACCTGTAATGGTACATTTAGGTTTGGCAACGGGAAAGTAACTTGTTATTCCTCTTCTGCGGTGGCTCTGGAGCGTGTCCATAGGGAGAGGTTCATTCTCCCTGATGAGATGTGTAGAGAAGTAGAGAATCGCTGCTTTAAAACACCTCTCAAAGTGACATTAAAAACCTGCTCTAAAAGTTACATATTTCTTGTGACACTGAAGATATTTATGTACAATCAAGACACTGTGGAGCCAAATCAACTTTAATATGATTGGGAAAAAACATTCACTACAATCTACGTAACATGAGTGCAGGGGAGGGGGAATGCAGATTGAAGAAATTATTTCTTATTGGTCAGTGGAAAGGTGCACCGAAGGTCCCTGCCACTTCGTCTTGAAAGTTTCTTTGGTTAGTGAGAGCGCGATCCGCCTGCACAAGAGAGAAAAGACCAATATAAGGCCATTAGAAGCTGTTGTTCCATGTGCAGGGTTATTATATACCTTATTATTTAGTATTGTGGTCATTTCAGGCCTGCATCAGGTTCTAAAGAGAAGGATCTGATTGTAATCAGAGTTATATAGAATATGATTTTAAATGTACCTGTAGTGATTGGGCAGTCCCGTAGCGAATAAGCGTGGCTAGGTGCTCACAGTTGTTGCCGATTACATCGTAATTTCCAGGGCCTTCACGCAAAATATTTGCAATAGTTGCTTTCATCTCATCTTGAGATCTTGGTTGAAATGTCCTATCCAGTTGATTGTTGACTTTGCCACCAGGCTTGAGCAGTCCTTCCTTCACAGTGGCTCCGGCTTTACTGTTTAATCCACTTTCACCTAAGGGAAATATATATATAAAAGGTCATGGTAATATAAGAATATCCTGTAAGTTTCAGAGCTGAAAACTTCCTTGCTTTTATTGACAGCTGGCTCAGCAAACGCTGGATCTCAGAATGCGCCACGCTGTGACGTCATCGTGTGGTGAAACACCGCCTCAACAGAAGAAGAAGAACGCCTGATTCTGTAGCCCCGCCCACTGACTCGCGCCTGACGTGTTATAGATAAATAACAGGCCTACGTGGAGCTAAACTGGATCGAACTTCCAAGCAATAAACATGCTGCATAAGCTTTATTCCAAAATGCATGGTTGAGCTTTATTTTTAATGAAGATAAAGCTCATGTGGGGAATTCATTGCATTTGTTCGCTTCATTTCACTCTGGATTCGTTTGTAAACAAGAGACTGGATTTGCAGACAGAATGAGATTAAAAAATGATGCTGTGGCTTCTGGATCTGACAGGAATGGTGCAACACACTTACGTGAGTAAAACATGTTTTTTATATGTGACAGTATTGTATTGTTACGTTTAATATCTACTGATTATGTATGTGTCAAACTAAACATAACTTCCATGCTGTCACAGGCTTTGTATTTGAGTTGGTTCATTGTCCTGCGATTCATGATCAGATTTGAACATGTATGGGCCAGGGCTCGCACTATCTTGTGCGTGTGTGTGTGTTATGCATGGGTCGCGGTTATATCCACTGATCGGGCCGGCCAAATAATAAAAAAATAACATTCCAATTAATTGTGGGTGGATGAGAGATAAATCATTCTGTTTGTTTGTTAAACAAAATGTCTTTCCTTACATGTAAAGGAGCCGAAGCTCATTATTATATGCAAAACTGTCATCCAATCCTAGCCGTGGGCGTTTACTTCCAAGTCTTCAGTGCGGCACGCCCATAAAAACAGAGCGTTCCAGGAGAGAGCCTCAAAACCAGGGCAGAAAATAGCCTATGACTTATTCATTATGATGTTTTTGAATGTAAAAACCACGCAAACGTAATAAGTTGACCTCAGACAACAGTATAAAAAAATTAAAAAAGCCAGTTCATGCCCCATTTAACTGTCAAAGCCAAACTGTTTCCCCCATACCTAGATTGATCCAGTAAAAACCCAACTGGGTAATTGTATGTAAAAAATAATAATGTCAAGTCAAGTCAACTTTATTTATATAGCGCTTTTTACAATGCAGATTGTTTCAAAGCAGCTTCACAGTGTTAAACAGGAAAATAATGAACAGAATTTGATTCGGCTGTACAGCCGCTCTGGAGAAAACACTGATGTCATCAGCTCATTTCAATTATCATATATATTCAAGTAATGTAGTTGATATAGTTAATTTAGTTTAGTAATTAAATTTATTTGAATATTTATTTGAAAATTTAGTGTCCCCAACTGAGCAAGCCAGAGGCGACAGTGGCAAGGAACCAAAACTCCATCAGGTGTCCTAATGGAGAAAAATAAACCTTGGGAGAAACCAGGCTCAGTCGGGGTGCCAGTTCTCCTCTGGCCAATTAACAAACAGTGTATGTTTATTATTTTGGCAGCCTTATAGGTCAGAAGTGATATTAGATCGGATTATTCGAAAGATCGGAGGCATCACGCCGGAGATGGATCCATTGAGGATGCCATGTCGATGAGCAATTTCAGAGGGTAGACTAATTGACACGGTCTCTGCAGACACTTCAGGGATGAGTTGGTAATGTCTGGGCGCTGGTCCACCATCTGATCTGGATACGGCCCGGATCCGGCTGACTGCAGTAAACCTCGGGATAAACAGAGAGACTAACATTAGCGTAGATGCCATTCCTCTTATGATGTAACGAGTACATCAGGTGTTATGGGAAGTGTTCCCGGTTCTGGCTGACCTAGTTAATGCAGCCTAACAATTTGAATAAAATATAAATTAAAATGTTTTATGTGTATGCCATAGTAAAGAGATGTGTTTTTAGTCTAGATTTAAACTGACAGAGTGTGTCTGCTTCCCGAACAATGCTAGGAAGGCTGTTCCAGAGTTTGGGTGCTAAATAGGAAAAGGATCGACCGCCTGCAGTTGATTTTGATATTCTAGGTATTATCAACTGGCCAGAGTTTTGAGACCGCAATAGATGTGATGGAGTATAATGCGTTAAGAGCTCGCTCAAGTACTGGGGAGCTAAACCATTTAGTGATTTGTAAGTAATTAGCAAGATTTTAAAATGTATGCGATGTTTAATAGGGAGCCAGTGCAGTGTTGACAGAACCGGGCTAATATGGTCATACTTCCTGGTTCTAGTAAGAACTCGAGCTGCTGCGTTTTGGACCAGCTGCAGTTTATTTATTAAGTGAGCAGGGCAACCACCCAGTAGAGCATTACAATAATCTAGCCTTAAGGTCATGAAAGCATGAACTAACTGTTCAGCATTTTGCATTGAAAGCATGTGCCGTAATTTAGATATATTTTTAAGATGGTAGAATGCAGTTTTACAGATGCTAGAAACGTGGCTTTCAAATGAGAGATTGGTATCAAAGAGCACACCCAGGTTCCTCACTGACGACGAGGACTTGACAGAGCAGCCATCAAGTGTTAGACAGTATTCTAGGTTACTACATGTGGAGTTTTTGTCCAATAATTAAGTTGCAGGAAATTACTAGTCATCCAATTTTTTTTTTATCAGCTATGCATTCCGTTAATCTTGTGAACTGGTAAGTTTCGTCAGGGCGTGAAGAAATATAGAGCTGAGTATCGTCAGCATAACAATGAAAACTAACGCCATGCTTACTAATGATATCTCCCAGTGGTAGTATGTAATGTGATATAACTAACAATTAAAAGTCGCCTGACCATGTCTGGATAATAAACTAAATATACCAGAGACAAGCACATCCTGCACAGTATACTCTATACAGTTATATCGATACCAGAATTTTTAAAGGTCCTATGATGTGGATTTATTAAATTATTTTTATAATGTTTCCTGAGGTGTACTTATATTGTTAGTATGATTTTTACATCATAAAATGTCATAATTTAGAAATAAAAGGCATTTTTCTATCCTGATTTTAGCCCTCTGGCTTGAATGCTCTGTTTGAAGGGGCGTGTCTGCTGTGAGACTTCAGTGTAAACGCCCACTGCTGTGATTGGCTGCTGTGAGACTTCAGTGTAAACGCCCACTGCTGTGATTGGCTGCTGTGAGACTTCAGTGTAAACGCCCACTGTTGTGATTGGCTGCTGTGAGATTTCATTGTAAACGCCCACTGCTGTGATTGGCTACTGTGAGACTTCAGTGTAAACGCCCAATGCTGTGATTGGCTGCTGTGAGACTTCAGTGTTAAACGGCCACTGCTGTGATTGGCTGCTGTGAGACTTCAGTGTTAAACGGCCACTGCTGTGATTGGCTGCTGTGAGACTTCAGTGTTAAACGGCCACTGCTGTGATTGGCTGCTGTGAGACTTCAGTGTAAACGCCCACTGCTGTGATTGGCTGACATCTTTGCATTTGAAATGCGTATTACATGTGGAACCCCTCTCAAATACGTTTACTAAGTTTTTTACTATTACAGCTGTCGAGATGAACGAATCGTGAAAGTGTTGATCATTGCATTATTTTTTAGATCTTTTCCCATCACATGAAAGGCTGCAGTGACGAGCATTGAGGAGACAGACAGTCTGTTGAATGATCGTGTGAATGCAGTGATCTTGTCATTGCAGAGCTATTTCTCTCACGAAATGCTTTGACCACAACTAACAGCAAACACAATATCTCATCATTCCTTATAACGGCAGTTTGGGCAAGTGTGCAGATATACTCGTGACGTGTGATTGACAGCTCCGAACATTATAAAGAGAGTGTTCTCTGATCGCTCTTTGTAGTCTAATCATAATTTAAATAACAGTTTTGTTTCATGGTACTAAGAGAAACAAAGTGAAGTTGATCGTTTAGTCACTGGCTTGATTCACTGATGCATAAACAGTATTAAACGATTTAGAAAGAAAGTCTGTGTGAACTTGAATAATTAGCACATCAGAAATCACTGATCACAGATCAGGCATTAATGAACACTGTTACTCACTGTCTGTGGCGGTGCTGTCGAATCCGTATCGTAAAAGTCTGTTTTTAAAGCCTGTGCTGACACTGCGACTGAATTAAATGTAAAAAATAAACTGAATCCATTTTCTCCAAATTCTCTGGGTGGGCAAAGCAGAGAAAGGGGAGGTAACCTTTCTCCGTATGGCGACATACGGGGAAGATTCCAGATTGGCCCATCTGAGCTTTCATTTTCTCATATTAATGTTAAAAACCTCATAAAGTGACATTTTCATGTCATGGGCCCTTTAAGAACGATTACACAACAGGCTATGAAACACGTCTTATTGTTTAAATGCATTTTTAATCCTTATTAAAACACATGTTACTGCAATACACACTTCAGAATATGTGCTCATGTTCAAAATATGTTGCTAGGTACTATTGTTTAATTCTTCATTATGCAGTTTTATACATTGCAGTGGTGCAGTGCATTTACATTTGGTCTTGCCTATGACAACAGGAATGAGGACATGGGAAATAGAAGTCGTGCTTTGAGACAGGAATGTAATACTGATCACCGGTGCAGTTAAAATAAGTTTGATAATCAACATTAGTTTCATATTCACATTGCATCGCGCATACAGACCATGAATACAATATGCATGCGATTCACATGTAAAACAATGCTTTTGAAAGCTCTATAGTGGCTGAAAATAAGATAAATGACCCTTTTCTCCCATTCCTGGTGTCAAATATCGACTATAACTGTGGTTTTTAATCCTTTACTGCATAAAGCAGGAGCTGAAACACAGATAACAGATGTGCAGAATGAGTGTATCCGTGTTTAAAAAGTATTTAAGAAGCACTTTTAGTAAGACAGAGCTAGTCTGAGATAGGAAACCATGATTTGAAGTTTCTACAGAGAACCACTGTACCTGTAAACTCTACAACTGTATCTTGTCCATTTTCATTCTTCCCAGTATACACCGCCCAGTGTGTGTACAAACCACGAGAGTATGAAATGAGGTCTCCAAAATTCATGGCCTAGAAGAAAAGAAACGTATTTATGCAGTTATACAGTACTGAACGAAATCCTATCAACTTGTACTTCCGTGTAGGATGAACAAATAATAGCAGGTTTATTCCAAACTGAAAATAAAGTCTTGCATTACCATAGCTTTCACTGTGCTTGTATAGTGTAGGAAAATCATATCATACCTTAGTTTGAAGTTTGAAACCTGAAGACTGTAGCAACAGTGATCGATTGACAGGACACCAAAGGAGAATTCCTCTGCTGCAACTTCTACAATGGTTTCGAGTTCAACTAGTCCCGCTGCTCTTATACATATTAATATACATATTCATGAGATTATGAGGAAGTGCCATCCCCTTTCCTCAGAATCGTAACATTGCGACATAATAGGCTTCGGTTATTATAATGAGCTGCTCCTTTGCTTCCATTGGTCATATGTTCTTGGCTGTGGTTCAGTAGTCAAGTCAAGTCTCCTTCATTTATATAGTGCTTTTACAGTACAGATTGTTTCAAAACAATTTTACAGTGAAAATAGGAAAGTCAAAGGACAGATGTTGTTTTGGCTTTACAGAAACTATATGACCGAACATTTAAACGTACCAATCCTCTATACCAAAGTCACAGAGACCAAAAACACAATTGAAACAAGACAGAGCAAACATGTAACGGATCGCCCCCTCCTGGGAAGGCGCGTCCTCATGCTGTGTAACTAGAACAACTGAGGAGGGAGGGTGGGGGCATGGACAAAAGAATAAAACCAGTCTGGGGAACCTAATACAGTCCAAGGGGGAATGTCGAGAGGGAGGAGCTGGAGGTAAGCCAGGAGCAGGAGCCAGATTGTACACCAGAGACCAGCCAGGATGAAACCCCAGGGCGGAGTCGACTGTGGGAGGAGCCATAGAGGAGGCAGGTCAACGACTGACCAAGGCGAAGCCGGAGGAACGAGGGAGCCCGGAGAAGCTGTATGACTGATGGTTTTCGGTGGAGCTGAGGGAGGGAGGAGCCAAGGTGGTGCTGAAGTGTCGACGGGCCGCGGTGGAGCAGGGGGTACAGAGGCTGGAGGCGGAGACAGGACATCCTCAGTGCGAGATGGAGCTGATGGTCTGAAGACACTAGGCAGGGCCACACCGCATATGGGCAGAGCAGAGGGGCTGAAGGACAGCAGCGAAAGCAGGGCTGAGGAACTGGCTGACTGAGGAGGTGGGTGAGGGAGGCTGGGCGGGAATTCTGGAGCTGAAAGAGACTGGAGAAACAGGGGTCGTGGAGAAACGGGTTGCTGGAGAAACAGGGGTCGTGGAGAAACGGTTGCTGGAGAAACAGGGGTTACTGGAGAAACAGGGGTCGTGGAGAAACGGGTTACTGGAGAAACAAGTTACTGGAGAAACGGGTCGCTGGAGAAACAGGGGTTGCTGGAGAAACAGGAGTCGCTGGAGAAACGGGTCGTGGAGAAATGGGTTACTGGAGAAACGGGTCGGTGGAGAAACGGGTCGCTGGAGAAACAAGGGTTACTGGAGAAACAGGGGTCGTGGAGAAAGAGGGGTTACTGGAGAAACGGGTCACTGGAGAAACAGGGGTCGTGGAGAAACGGGTTACTGGAGAAACGGGTCGCTGGAGAAACGGGTCGCTGGAGAAACGGGTCGTGGAGAAACGGGTTACTGGAGAAACAGGGGTCACTGGAGAAACAGGGGTCGTGGAGAAACGGGTTGCTGGAGAAACGGGTCGTGGAGAAACGGGTTGCTGGAGAAACGGGTTGCTGGAGAAACGGGTTACTGGAGAAATGGGTTACTGGAGAAACGGGTCGTGGAGAAACGGGTCGCTGGAGAAACGGGTCGCTGGAGAAACAAGGGTTACTGGAGAAACAGGGGTCGTGGAGAAACAGGGGTTACTGGAGAAACAAGGGTTACTGGAGAAACAGGGGTCACTGGAGAAACGGGTCGTGGAGAAACGGGTCGCTGGAGAAACGGGTTGCTGGAGAAACAGGGGTCGTGGAGAAACGGGTCGCTGGAGAAACAGAGGTCGCTGGAGAAACAGGGGTCGCTGGAGAAACAGGGGTCCCTGGAGAAACAGGGGTCGTGGAGAAACAGGGGTCGCTGGAGAAACCTCTCCAAAAAAGTCTATTAAATTATCCTCAAAAACGCTTTTCAGTTCCTCAGTATAGCTGCCAGGGACTACAGTCATCTCACTCACAGTGGTGGTGTTGTGGGTGGGGCTTTCCTCCTAGCCCTGGAGCTCCACAATCACTTCCTCAGTGACATACGGTTTTACACACCCCCAGTACGTCCCTGCATTGTGATGTGCTTATTAACTTTGCAAAAGAACGTGGCATTCATCTGTCAACATTTGAGGATGCGGTAAAACTGCTGGGCTGTGAGCAAGGCAGAAATTTGCGAGCACTACCACCAGAGCTGGCCAAACATTAATTTGTGGCCTACAATGCCCTTGGTATCTTGTTTTCAGGAAATAGTTGTTGTTGTTTTCCAAGAACTGTGGTATGACTGGTAGTTCCTCATTCCTCAAAAACAGACAGACATTACACCGTAGATTAGATCTCAGTTCTTTGTAAAAATGATTGTTTTGTCACATACTGGAGAAACAGGGGTTGCTGGAGAAACAGGGGTCACTGGAGAAACAGGGGTCACTGGAGAAACAGGGGTCGCTGGAGAAACAGGGGTCGCTGGAGAAACAGGGGTCGCTGGAGAAACGGGTCGCTGGAGAAACAGGGGTTACTGGAGAAACAGGGGTCGCTGGAGAAACAGGGGTCACTGGAGAAACAGGGGTCACTGGAGAAACAGGGGTTACTGGAGAAACAGGGGTCGCTGGAGAAACAGGGGTCACTGGAGAAACAGGGGTCGCTGGAGAAACAGGGGTCGCTGGAGAAACAGGGGTCGCTGGAGAAACAGGGGTCACTGGAGAAACAGGGGTTACTGGAGAAACAGGGGTCGCTGGAGAAACCTCTCCAAAAAAGTCTATTAAATTATCCTCAAAAACGCTTTTCAGTTCCTCAGTATAGCTGCCAGGGACTACAGTCATCTCACTCACAGTGGTGGTGTTGTGGGTGGGGCTTTCCTCCCAGCCCTGGAGCTCCACAATCACTTCCTCAGTGACATACGGTTTTACCGGCTCACACACCTGGTCAGACTCAGTAGGTGGTCCGGGCTCCAAGGCGATAAAACACTCCGTCCTTATCCTCTGTGCGGAGAAATCCTCCTTAGGTCCGTCTGCTGGAACGCGTGCCTTTGACCGCTTTGTGATTTTCATTTGTCAAGTAGCCAGATCCTGCCCATGAAATCTGATTTTATGATTCCATGGTGACGGTGTTGGACATTGGTGTTGCTGTGAAGAGAGAATGTTGTGATTTAGATTGCATTAGAGAGCTGGGAAGCCGGGAAGCCGGGGCTGCGAATGCTGCGAATGTTGGCGGTGGCCTCACGCTTGGATTACCCTCTGTGGCTTAGAAAGGAAAATGAGTTGGAGGATAGGAAGGAATGATGATAGTATGAAGTGTGGGCTTGTGCTGCAAGTGGAGGTGGGCTCATGCTTGTTTGCACTACTGGAGCTGCAGGCCACTGGACGTGGGCAGGGTTATAACCTGTTGGGTAAAACTGTTGAAATGATTGGACCTGTGCTGCTAGCGGAGGCAGCCTTGCACTAGCGTCTGCAACGGGAGCTGGAGGCCACTGGAAAGGAAAAGGGTTACTCTCTGTTTGCGTCTCAGTCCACTCCCTAGTTCAGTACTCATCCCATTGATTCCCTGATCAGTGCCCTGACTACTGAACTAGGGAGCTGATTGAGACGCACCCCCAGTACGTCCCTGCATTGTGATGTGCTTATTAACCGTGGCATTCATCTGTCAACATTTGAGGATGCGGTAATTTGGGCAGAAATTTGCGAGCACTACCACCAGAGCTGGCCAAACATTAATTTGTGGCCTACAATGTCCTTGGTGTCTTGTTTTCAGGAAATAGTTGTTGTTTTTTTCCAAGAACTGTGGTATGACTGGTAGTTCCTCATTCCTCAAAAACAGACAGACATTACACCGTAGATTAGATCTCAGTTCTTTGTAAAAATGATTGTTTTGTCACATACTCCACACCCTTTAAAAATATGAGAGAAATTTTATGGTGTGTTTAAGGTCAAAACAACAGCTAGAGTGAATCATTTTAGAATTCCTAACAAGAATTCCTACATGTAATTACTAAAAAATAGCTAAATATAATTACACACAGTGGTTAAATTGGGCCGGGGCTCTCCGGGGCTCAGCCCCGGCACATAAGTCTGCTCGTTTGTGTCCTGATGTGCCTGTTTGCAGTCAGTTGCCTACTGGAAATTATGTCACATAAAATTTGATGAAAGTGATGCTTTTGAAAACATATTTCTGACAATAAATGAAATATTTTTGAAATGGCATGTCTATTTTGTCTGGGCGGAGCTGAGATGAGAACAATCGGAACACGGCCATATTCTTGTTCAGCTGCTTAATCTCGTTGTCAGTCGACTATGATCGCGCACCGCTCGCGCATCTAGGTGACACGGATAAATGTACGCAGCAATATATAATGAATGTTCCGGGGAGATCCGTAGTTGCGTGGGATGTGGAAGCGTGCAAAGAAATGTACAAAAAGTGCCCTGGCCTTAAATGACAAGGTAAGGAAAATAAGACTAAATCAAAATGAAATAACCAAGACTAGGTTGACCATGTGATTTTTCTCAGGAGACGTTTTGAGCATTTTACTTCAGACACCGGATTATCAGCAAACTGCCAGGAGAACTGCTAGCTGGCTACTCAAAATAAACTAGCAATCTATTCGGTCAGCATATTTGTGTTTGATCTGTGTGAATTACAGAAATATAAGACTTGCTAGACCTACTTTTAGCTACCAAGCAACCTTTCCACAAGGATAGATTGATTTTATTTTTGTGACTTGTGCATACCTTGATGTGAAATGACGCAGAGTAGGCTGTGTGTGTTGTAGTAAAGAGAGAGAATGGGAGAAAGAAGTTTGAGTGAGGTGGACCTGGTCAGCACAGACCCAAATCTTCTCAGCTGTTGCTACTGTCATATGCTGCACTGTCTCTTCATGTGGCACAACATTATGTTTGGCACATTGTATGGGTCTCTATATCATAACAAGGTAATACAATGTGTAATCAAGTGATGACTGATTAACAGTAATGTAAATGCTAAATGTCCTAATACCTGTTGATACTACAACAATGCAAAGTATATGCTCTTAACCTTGCAGTTTTTCACATATCATGTAAGACTCAATTTCTCCATTTCTTTGCACAAAACATTTAATGATTTATTTTTCAAAAAATACCCCCGGACCCCCCTAGGGAGAGCCCCCCCCACATAATAAATCCCAATTTAACCACTGATTACACATTTTTAGTTATTACATTTTAGTTATCAAGAAATATCCAGAGAACATTTAGAATTATTTTAATAGCTGTAAAAGAGCCGCCATATAGCCCAACATGATTGTTAAACCAAAATATAATCAAATATAATCTTAAGTGGGTAAGCTAACCCATTTTATTCCTGCAAATAATTCTACAGATCAGTTTAGTGGCATCAGTACTGGTATCGATATCGGCGATACTGGCCTTGAAAATGTTGGATGTAACATTTTAAAAAGTGGTATCGCCATCCTTTCAAGCTCATGACTCAAGCTTTCAGAGCAGTTGGCAACGAGTATTACACGTTTATGACAAGGGATTGCTTATGATCTACTGTGGACTATTTATGACAAAGTTTACTAATTGGTGTTTACATTGTAATAAATTTTAGATGGTTGTATGAGTACATATTTGTTCTCCATGGAAGTAGAAAGGAGAAACACACACACACACACACACACTACCCCTACCCCCTAAACCTCACACTAAACTCTCTGCATTTTTACATTTTTACAAAAACCCCAGTTTAGTAAGTTTTTTTAAGCCGTTCGGTTTACAAGCGTCCTCATAAACTATGTTTACGTTAATGCCCATGTCATTATACACATACAGTGTGTGCGCTCATAAACCACATACCTGTACCTGTTATTGTTTTGGCTCTAATATTCAACAATATTATCGATCTGACTGCACTGACACTATTGGATGAGAACTGAACTGAGCTGGGCAAAGACATCACTGTTTTTCTGCAGAACTGCTTTATAGATGAAATGTAATAATTGCTGATCGTCACAGCCGAACTGAATCAACACTGATCTGACTTCAGCTGAACAATGACACTGCTGTAGCCGAAACGAACCGCTTGCATCATTGAATCGTTTTCCTGTTATCCCTGTAAAGCGGTATATTTCCCCACTAACGTGCTGCCGTCCAGTGCTCATCTTCTCATTAACAGTGTTTTTCTCTTACTGATCATATTCATACCTGTTGAGTTTGGGAAACTCTGTACTAGGAGACTACAGTACACTGAAAATTGAAAACTTTAAAACGGAAGTGCGTCACGAAGCTCAGTGTAGTCCATTCAGAGTCTGCATCCTTCGAAGGCCGTGAAGGCCGGACTGAGTGTTGTTAAACGGGACGGTCTAGCCTACGGAGGACTGTTCTTGTCACCTAGCAACTGTGACTGCTGCCGTTGATGAGCGACTGTAACGTTTGTACTGGACTTTACATTAAACTGTCTGAAAACAAAACTAAATATGTTCACCATGGTCCATCCCTGTATATAATAAAGAGTATAAACTATATATAATCGCACCTTAGTGAGATATAAGTCAACATTTGAAATGCTTTTTCATTTATTTTTACATTTGAAACCCAACACGTACATTTAAAAGTATAATTAGGCAATTTCTCATTAAAAAATCCTGCCGTCTCCAGCGTGCTATGAATTCTGGGGTGGGCAAGGCAGTGAAAGATCCGTCTGTTGTATCCTTCAGTTCATGGCTAATGGAGGACGCATATGGAGAATCCGTCGAACTGGGTCTTGGTCGCGCCGCGGTGACGCAGTCGGCCTTCGCCCGTCTCTATTGAGTTCATCAGTGATGGAGCTGCGCTAGATCCACCCAAATCACCCCATGCCAGTTATTACTGCTATTATTCATATTTGTCATGTTAGCACTTCACTGACCAGTACCATGAACTTGACATGAAAGATGGATCAGGTGTGAGAGTGTTTCTCTGAGAATCTGCTGGTCAGGGTTATCAATCGGACACACACTTCAGTACATGATACTATCAGGATTTCCTCAAGAGCTGAAAAACACACTTTACTAGTTCAAGCTCTAGAGCATCCAACACAGTTTTCCTCAGATAAAGCACATGTTGAAGCACTGAAGTGCTGTTCAATCAGAGCTCACGTGTGTCTGCTGAGTGCAGGATGAGGGACGGTGGCTTGTCTGAGAAGACTGGGGTTTTACCGCAGTATCAGACTCTGCTGATGGGACACATGTGGGGTTAGTCAAGGCACATTCATTTATAAAGCGTTCATTTATCTGTACAGCCGCTCTGGTGAAACCAGAGAGGTCATCGTCCAGCTCGGGTCAGTTCTCATGTGGTGTCAATGCGGGCGGGTCAGTAATATAGATCAATATTTAGTGTCCTAATAAATGCTTTAAATGTTTCATCACACATTACGACACATTTGCACACTGTCTTTATTAAATGGAAATGATTATACATCCAGAATTTATTTAAGCATAATAATCCAGTAACAGTGAAACAGTGAAGTGGACACAGATGGCAAGAGATGTTCTTTTAATGACAGAAAGGCAGGTCAGGATCATGTCCTGAGTATGAAGAATGGATCAGCTCTTACCAACCCCAGTCAAAGATAGATATATATCGGTGGATCCATTTCAGCTCATAGGCTAAAGCCTAAACTAGTAACAATCAGTTATTTCATACTTTGGGGAGACTGGTACGCCTGGGAAAATAACAACTTTCTTCACCTTGTATTCATAAGCCAGAGCTTTCTGTAGGTCTATAATTGATAATGGCTCCACTTCGCCTTTGTCATTAGGTCCATAGTAACCCTGCCCTTTGAACTTATTGTTGTTGTCTTGACAGCAGGTGGCTCTCCAGTAATACTTTGAGACAGTAACTCTATTATTAATGTTTTCACTGAGATCAGGAACTACACCAGTCACCACATAAGCCTTTTTACATTTTTTCAGTATATCAATAACTTTCTTCTCATGTTTGTTCCATTCAATCCGATTGAAATCTGGGTCCTGTGGAGCGGCGTTGGTGAGGGTGGAGGTGGCCAGCATGGAGACAGGATTGTCCGTGTGCTGGACTGGGTACAGGTGACCTCTGTCATAGCCAGAATCCTCATAGTCACCATTCACAGCCTGATTATTACCAATAGCTTTATTGCGACCTTTAGGTCCCATACATGGCTCAGCAACTCTATCCAGCTAAAGGACATGAGAGAAAAATGTAAAAAAATAAAAATAAATACCTAGAGACTACCTTAAAATGTATTATTGTAATTTCAAATAAATATACTCTAATAATACACAGTTGAATAATTACCTGAGGTTCAATGTACCAAGGATCACACCTCCCAGTGCTTTTGCTCCCAAACACATACGCAGAGTAGACGGGGATCTTCCATGCTGTGTTGTACAAAGTTGCATAAAGATACATTTTCTGACCATTGTTGTCCTTAAGACACTGACAGATGTGAGCTGTTGAGCTCAGTGGTGTTGTGAATTGAGGAGGGAAATCATTCAAAAAGTACTCTTTGCAATTATTAAAATCCTTCCCAACCTCACTCAGAGAGAGGCAAGGCAACAGAAGAAACACAAGAAGCTTCATGATGAATGAATCTCTGGAGAGAGTAGAGAATATAGATGCACTCCGTCTTTTATAGAGATTAAGACACAAGAGGAGGGACAGAATCACATGTTCATATTACAGAAAGTGTGCACTACAAACAAACGTTAAATAAACAGCTGAAGTGGTTAACAGTAAAACGCATTAGCTGTGTCTTATGAACCATGTGCAGTGTTCTCACGCCTGTGTAATGACATTGAGAACACATTTCACATGTCATGATCATCTCATCTCAGTATGACGCTCTTTACAGATCAAATCTACAGGATTAACCCTCTATGGACCACAATATGAAATAAGAAACAGAAAAGAAAGAAAAATCAAAGATGCGTTATAAAGTTCAACTACATCTCCATATGATTTAAATGTGTTTGTGCATTATGACTTTTGACCTTTGACCCCTAGTCCTTTATACTGTACATGACTGTAAACGGTCACATGATTAATGGAAAGGGCTCTTTCCAAAGACTTATTTCTAATGTGTTAAAAGTGTCAAAGATGGACTGTAAACCGATTTTTGTTTGTTTTCAGCTAATTAGTCTTTATATATGTGCAGTAAAATATTGCACTACTTTCTCTTTAATATTGGCCCCAATGATGCAAATATTATGCATTTACTGCTTTTTCACTGAAATCAAATACCACAGTACTTGAAAAATGTGATCAGCATGTACGAAAATCCATTACATTTAGCTGTGGTTGCCAGAATTTCACAGTAAAAATACAGTAGCCATATTTCAGTGATAATAGGATATGATTTTGGTGATTTCATTAAGTGCTATTATGCTGATGTCACACCACATGGACTCCCGTATCAGTTGTCATGGGTATTCATTTGATCTCGTCATCCTGTTCAGGTGTGTGTGTGTGGGTCTTTATCTCCACTACTTCCTTCAGTTCTGTTTGAGTTTCATGGTCGGGTCTCATCCGTGTGTACGTTGTGTTGGACTGCTTATCTGATTTGGCATTTGCCTCGTTGAATATTAAAGCCGTTTATACTTCAGTCTTCTTCATCGTGTGTTTGTCTTGCACCACAACCCATGACAGGTAATTTACCTGTATCACACAAACATACAGAACGCACTGATAACCACCATGAAAAGACAGATGGTATATAACGGAAGTTATCATCGAAAAGAAAATGGATCATCTTACATGTACAATACAAATGAAGAGACGATAGGACGATATAGGACGTTATCCGCCTTCTTTTGAGACCTTATGTAAACAAGGAAGCGGAACGTCACCGGCTATAAATGCAGGTTAAACTTCTGGCTCGTTCTGAGCGACAGGGATAGTGACGGTCATCCTTTGGTCTCACAGATCCATATTTATACACATAACTTACGATCTGTTTCAACCTCACTCCTACAGTCACTACAGTCTAATAGGATGATGTTAACAGGGTCTCAAGGAACTACAGAATCCAAAGTATTCAAACCTCGCTGGGCAACAGACATCAAAACTGCAGTGCTGATATGTGGGGATTGGTACAGGCGTTGTGTTAGTTATGTCAACTCGCAAAATGTTGCGAACGTACATGGTCTAGACTCACATTTCCCACACAGGAACTACTTTTAGTGTGGCCCATGAAGTAGCAAACTCTACTGTTCTGCCTGTGAAGAAGGGGGTTGAAATTTAACTACCTCTAGAACTTGATTTCTGAACTGAGGATTAAGTACTTTAGGTAAATGCCATCAGGCCTCCAACGTAAACAATCATCACTAATAGATAGAGCACACAATTCTCCTGCCCTTTTAGCAGAGCATATAGCAAAGAGAAAAGCTGTCTTGAGAGACAAAGCTTTTAAATCTGCATCAGCCATAGGCTCGTATGGGAGCTTAGTGAGAGAGTCTAGTACCCCAATTGGGTACCCGCAAAGTGCAATTTGGACACAAGCGATGGGTTCCCTTCTGAAACTGACAAACCAAGGGATGTTGGCCTATTGGCTGGCCATCCACTCCCCCATGAGATGTTGAAATAGATGATGCATAAACCCTGATTGTACTGGCTGCTTTGATAAGGAGGCACAGAGCAGGTATTGGATCAACATTCATGCCTAAACACCATTCTGAAAGAAATTCTCCACCTTATGGCGCAATTAACGCGAGTAGATGGAACTCTGCCATTATTCAATAACGTACTGTTTCATCCAGCTGTTGAGGAACAGACTCTGCAGAGGCCATGCCCAAAAGCACAGTGCCATCAGGTTTGGATGCCAAATCTGCCCGTCTATTTGGGACAGGATGGTAGTTGCCATGGAGGACCATGAATCAGCTGAACTAGGTCCGGGAACCATGGTCTTGCCGGCCAGCATGGAGCAACTAGCAGAACTGTGCAATGACCCTCCCTGATTCTCTGGAGGACCTGGGAAATCAGAGGAAAGGGGGGGGGGGGGGGGGAGCATATAATAAGCCTGTCCAGGCCTAAACTGCCTTCCTGTACCAAGAGGGAGTACCATCCCAGGCAATGGGTCATCTCCCAGGAAGCAAAGAGATGAGCTGTCCTGTATCTGGCCCAAATTTGGGCTATTACCTCCATGTGCAACCGCCACTCTCCTGGGAGAAACCCTGTTCTGGACAAAATATTGGTTGCTCTGTTTGTCACACCCTCAGTGAGGACAGCTGTGGCCATGTGCATGTCAGCAGATCTGTTGCCACCTGGAGACAGCGTAGTGATTTCATTCCTCCCCTGTGATTTATGTGGTATTACTGTCCATTCTCACTAACACATGCTTGTAGTGTAAAAACAGTAACAGACCAGTAACAGAGCGAGATGAACAGCCCTCAGTTCAAGCACATTTATGTTTTTTAATGACCAAGGGGGATCCCATTAACCACTTACTGACCTGCCTTCCCAAAGGGTTCCCCAGCCTGTCAGTGATGTGTCTGTTGTTATCACTGATCTTCTGTGAAGATTATCCAGTGGGCTTCCCCTGTGGAGGAAATCCTTGTCCCTCCAATGGAGTAAGGCCTGCATGCAGGCCTGTGTCACCAACAGTCTCATTCTTCTGTCCTTTTTTGGATGAAGACGAAAACAATTTAACCATCTCTGTATCAAGCGTCTCCTCAGCAGGCCTAAGAGAATCACCATTGATGCTGCCGCCATCAGTCCTACCAGTCTCTGAACCCTGTGAGCTGTCAAATGCTTCCCCTTCTGGAAGTGACTTAATGCCTTCTTCAGGCCATCTATTCTCTGTGGAGTGATACATGCTTCCATTGTTATGGAACTGAAATATAGCCCCAGGAATTTGAACTGCTGTTGAGGCTGAAAACTTCTCTTCTTCCAGTTCACCATGAACCCCAGGGACAGAATATGAGCTTGTACCTCCTCCATGTTCCTAATCACCTGCTCTAGAGAAGGAGCACAAATTAACCAATCGTCCAGGTATGGCAGGATTTTGATACCCCGCAGCTAAAGGGGAGCTTGGGCGGCTGAGATCACCCAAGTAAAAACTCTGTACCTGGAACTAAATGGCTTGGTTTTGAAAAGGAATAATCTTTGTAGGAATAATTTTGAATGAAAGAATTTTCGTTGAAACTGCAGCCGATACCCGTGAGTTATTGGATAAAACCCACTGGTCTGAGACCACTCTCTCCCAACTGGCCTGTGTAAGTTGAGAGGAACAGGCGACGGCTGGCCCCTGACCCCTATGCAGGTCTGCACCCCTCAGTGAACTTCTCTGTTGGCTCTCCCATGGGACTGAAATCTTCTCTGGGGATGTGTGGCAGGATTTTGTCTTTGGACACGAAAGCTCTGCCCCTGAACACTAACAGGATTGCCAACAAGCATTGCTGTGGCCTTTGTGTTTCTCGAGACCTTTGTCTGAAGACCGGAGCTGGTTTGTAACAAGCCCGCTGTATAGTTTCTCTCTTTGAAAATGGAGCACTCAGGCCTATCCAGCACCTCCGGGGAATCTGAATGAAGGACGTGACTGGGCATTCCTGGCAAGTTCACTTCTCAAGGCCTCTGGCAAAGATGTTTGTGCCATCCATATCTGTCTATGACATAAAACAGCCGAAGACATAGCCTCCCCCACATTGAGCAGAATCAACAAGGTTCCTAGAATCCTGGTCATCCGCACTTACTGTTTTCCGTAGGGCTGCTAAGAGGACAGCCAAAGCATTCACTGAACAAGCTGTACAGCCAAAGGGTTGTGAGATCAGGCAGTCAGTGTAAGGGTGGGCACCTACAGTGGTTCAGGCTGCAGGGTTGCCGAAAGACTAAAGAAACTTTATGAGCAAGATGGTAGAAAACTGTACATTTCTCGTCTATATCCACCCACTGTACTTATACCAACGACGGAAATAAGCACAGTTACAATAGCTAAATATGTGGGAGAGCGTTGCTATAGTGTGACTATATTGTATTGCAATAGGAAGCACTTCGAAGTCAATACCAAATCAAAACTAGTTAGCAATCATTTATAATTGAAAGAATTTAATGACAAAATCTGGTTATGGTTACACTTAAAGTAGTTACAAAATAGATGTATGAGATGATAAAAACTTATACCATTAATCGTACCCAGCATGAATAGAATGTTACCTGAGGGATAGAAAGAGAGAGAGAAGGAGAGAGAGAGCAAAAGAGACAGAGAAGAAGAGAGCAAAGAAGAGAAGAGCCAAAGAGAAGGCCCCCAAGAAGAGAGAGAGACAGAGAATAGAAGAAGAGAGCAGAGAATCAAAAGCCCCCGAGAGCAAGTTACAACCTTCTTTTATACTTCCTTGACCATGTAACTCAAACCCTATTGTGAGTCATTCAAACTGACCAATCAGACCACACTTCCCCCACTGTACTACAGGTGTGACACACATTTGGCCTACAGGCCTTCAGAATCTCTTTGTGTTTAGAAATTCCAAATGGCCCTTCTGATAAGAAAGATGGGGGTTGAAAACAGTAAAGCAGTATGTCTTTGTTCAATTGCAAATATCAAATATCTTTGATTATTTTCAATCCTACAATTCCCCCCTTGGCACCGTTGGCCACAATCACTGAGTCCAAAGGTGGCACAGTCCACGAAGACATGCTTTCTGTTGTGTGTAGATGTCATCTTCAGACTTCTCGTCCAGACTTGTTGCAAAAGCAGCTGGTCAGTCTTCAGTCTTTGTTCTCATTTCAGTCCTGCATGAGAAGGCTCCATCGAATGGTGTTGCATCATTCCTTGATATGCAAAACGTCCATTGAATGCTTCACACCTCGAGAACAGTCTCTAAAGATGAGAGCAAACGCTTGTCCCTCTTTCTGAAGCAGGACACAGGATGTGAACTTGTGCAGCAGGGATCCTGTGATTAAAAGAACATATAGCACAACAAAGAGCAAAAGCATACATGGCATTTGTCATTGGTCAGAAGTTTGATGTGGTCAGATTAAAATAGTCTCTGGCAATAAGCCCTTAAATCGATGTACTTAATAAACTGGTCAAGGTTGAGAATAAAAGAAGATCTCACAAGCTCTTACATTGTTTCTGGAAACATTAAACATAAATTGCATTATAACAAAACAACAATCGTTGGTTTTAAACCCCCCTTTTCATGAAGAGTATCAGCAAAATATTCTGTGTAACCAAATACAGAGATTCAATTGAATAGATGTCCAAAAACATTGTTGCAAGTCAAATGGACAAAATACAAAGAATCAGAAATCAAATAAGTTCAAAATCAAATGCATTGTTACAATACAATGAAAAAATCACTTAGGTAAGAATGAGAAATACTCTTTTGATATTTAACTCGGTGAGACAAATAATAACTAACTGATTTAGTAAATCTAAAGAAAAACAAAACAAACAATAACTGGAAGAAATTCACAGTTATAGTACAGTCTAGATGTAAAGACTTAGATAAAATAGAATGCATACATTTTGTGAGGCAGATGTAGATTTGACTTTGTGTGTGAAGATCAAATCTATGTGGCTGTATTTAGTTGTGGCTATGTGTAAATCATGCCCCAAACATGGTGAGGAGGGTTTACAATTGTGATGTAAATTTGGTCCTGTTGTTGTAACAGGGAGCCAGCATGAGAATGTGAGTGAGGTGTGACTGGCTCAAAATCTTCCCACACCAATGTTTGTGTTAAGGAGCATGATAAAGTGCAAAGGTCAGAGTTACGGAATCCTGCTGTGATGAAAGCATTTTCATGGTTAATGCAATTGTAAATTACTCTGTAGCCACATGGCAATACTGTGCTCCTGTACATGGGTCTACTGCAGCTATATAGGAAATAGCAGAGTGTTCCACTTAGGAGACAAACAAATTCAACATAGACACATGCAACTTGAAATTGCTATACAATTCCAGTATTAAAGTTATTCCAGTTTACACAAGATACATGGCCTAGAATGCATAGCATCTACAACCTTTATCCTAAGTGTTTCATACAACACTTACAGTAAAGCAATCATGTGTTTTAAAGAATAAACTTAACTAGTCTATGTGTATCTAGTAGCACAAACAACTATAATGTATGTTAAATGAGCACAGTGTGTTAAGTACAATTACAAATTTGGAAATACAAACCGGATCATTGCAATTTGGATGTTTAACTATTAAACTCATTGCTATGAGGCTGCTAGCCCACTAGCCAGTGAGGTTAATAGCTGAAGGCCTTGCATGAACACTGCAGTTAACTCACTGAGAGTTTTACCTGCAAATGAGCGCTGATCTTTGCCCTTAGAAAGTAATTTCCTATTTTTCTGAAAATAAGGTGGAGGTCGACCCCTACCCAGTGACCAGCATTTTTCCTCTTCATGGCCTATTTTCTGACAGGAACTGCAAAACCTGTTCTCTTTGCCATTGGGTTGTCTGCTATGTTCTCCTGGAGTTTGAGGATATTCATGACTCTCTAATGCTTGTACACTATGCGTTCTGGTACATGACTCTGCGCTATCATGATGCTGCATCACCTTGAGAACTGAAATAGGCACACTTTCTTGAGTTGCACATGCATTTTCTGAACTAAACGTTTCAGATTCATTAGAGCAAGTCACCTCATCTAAGAAGTGAACATGCTTTTTAGTCCCATCGCTGTTAAGCGTTTTGGGAGGCATGAACTTTTTAGCATTTAGCTTAGCCTTGAGATCTGCAATGGTCTCCTTGTGATTTTTACACTTTTCAGTCAGGGCTAACTGCTCAGCTAGTAATTTATCTAGCTGTGCTTGAAGATCTTGAATCTTTGCTTCAGACTTTTGTGCCTCTGCATTTTTAGAATGCACTTCTTTACATTTAACATCTAGACTTGATAATAGAAGTGGTGTCACATTATGTAGCCTTTTACAACTTATGAAGTTTAAAGCCTCAATTATTTCACCATGTTTTGATTTCTTTTGGTGTTTGCCAATTATGTCCCACCATTTAAGCATGTCATCATCTGAACTTTTAATTCCAATATACTCTTTCTTCAGTTTGGACAAGGTAGGCTCAACTTTTTCACTCCATAAAGCAAACAATACGTCACTGTTATCAGAATTTTTCCCTTCCATCCCCGAGGAGATAATCTGAATATTCTCGGATTGTACAGTAATGGGACTATTGAAGCTATTTAAAACCTTCTACGTTCTGTTTCATGCAATTCATAAACAATGAAAACAGACTTACCCATTCCTTGGTCAGAAGGTCAGCTTTAATCCATTCACAAGATCAACTGTGAAAAAAAATGTCCTCATTCTGATGACCGATCAAAATAAATTTCAGAAAATTCACTGCAAGGGATTCCCGGGTTTCTGCACCATCTGTAAGGGTGGGCACCTACAGTGGTTCAGGCTGCAGGGTTGCCGAAAGACTAAAGAAACTTTATGAGCAAGATGGTAGAAAACTGTACATTTCTCGTCTATATCCACCCACTGTACTTATACCAACGACGGAAATAAGCGCAGTTACAATAGCTAAATATGTGGGAGAGCGTTGCTATACTGTGACTATATTGTATTGCAATAGGAAGCACTTCAAAGTCAATACCAAATCAAAACTAGTTAGCAATCATTTATAATTGAAAGAATTTAATGACAAAATCTGGTTATGGTTACACTTAAAGTAGTTACAAAATAGATGTATGAGATGATAAAAACTTATACCATTAATCGTACCCAGCATGAATAGAATGTTACCTGAGGGATAGAAAGAGAGAGAGAAGGAGAGAGAGAGCAAAAGAGACAGAGAAGAAGAGAGCAAAGAAGAGAAGAGCCAAAGAGAAGGCCCCCAAGAAGAGAGAGAGACAGAGAATAGAAGAAGAGAGCAGAGAATCAAAAGCCCCCGAGAGCAAGTTACAACCTTCTTTTATACTTCCTTGACCATGTAACTCAAACCCTATTGTGAGTCATTCAAACTGACCAATCAGACCAAACTTCCCCCACTGTACTACAGGGGTGACACACCTTTGGCCTACAGGCCTTCAGAATCTCTTTGTGTTTAGAAATTCCAAATGGCCCTTCTGATAAGAAAGATGGGGGTTGAAAACAGTAAAGCAGTATGTCTTTGTTCAATTGCAAATATCAAATATCTTTGATTATTTTCAATCCTACATCAGTTTTCACACACTCCTTCCTGGGACAGCGAGGGTTAGCAGATGCATGGGCTGGTCCCAGAGCAGTCCATGATGTTATCTCTTGATCTACTGGCGGCACGTCCCCCAGTCCAGTTTCTTTTGGTTAATGGGCATTGGCCAACCGTTTGCAGCCTACATTAAATTGAGGCTTCAGAGATGGTTTCTTCCATCTCTTTCCTCGTCCTCCTCGATCTATCTGCTGCCTTTGCCACTGTGAATCATCCGATTCTTCTGTCCACCCTCTCATCACTGGGCATCACAGGGATTCCACTCCACTGGTTTGAGTCCTATCTCACAGGTGGGTCTTTCAAGGTTGCCTGGAGAGGGGAGGTATCCAAAGCACATGAACTGACCACAGGGGTTCCTCAAGGCTCAGTGCTTGGACCTCTCCTCTTCTCCATTTACACTACATCACTGGGACCCATCATACAGGCACATGGCTTCTCATACTACTGCTATGCTGATGACACACAGCTCTACCTTTCATTTCAACCAGATGATCCCACAGTAGCTGCACAAATCTCTAGCTGTCTGGCGGACATCTCGGCATGGATGGAAAAACATCACCTGCAGCTCAACCTGGCAAAGACTGAGCTTCTCGTCTTCCCTGCCAATCCGACTCTACAACACGACTTCACCATCCAGCTAGGTTTATCCTTGATTACCCCTTCAGGGTTGTCAAAACTTTTTAGGCACTTGATTTTTCGCCTCTTCATGATAAAAGCTTTTATCCTCTTTTGGATAAAAGCATCTGTTAAATGAATAAATGTAAATGTAAATGTCTTCCATGCTGTGCCTCAACATTGAGGTATAATCATCTGCCACTGGAATGCAAGGTGGAGAATTAGTCTGAGATATGCCTTCCCAGACACCCCCGACAGGAGCTGGATCAGACACAGAACGATGTAAACCAACAATCTTCGCTGCACTAAATACTCTAGAGTATTTGCTGGAAAATCATCCTTCACTGCCGATTCATCATCCACTTCTGCAGAATCCGAATGGGGTTCCTCCCATTAGCTTCCTTCCTTCTGACTGCTGTGTATTTTTGCTAAGCAAATGGGGAGCAAGAAGAGATCAGCATTTTCTGCATCATTGTCAGGATTACACTGCTGCCAGGTGGAGGAACGTATTCCTGACCAGGAGGTAGTGATGGTGAGAATGAGTGATGAGCTTTAACCCTGTCCATCCTCTGTGCTAAACTCTGAATAGCTGCCAGGATCTGTAGTTGAGTGTCTGTGGCTGGTGGAGCAGGAGTTGGGTGTTTAGCTACTTCCACCACCCTCTAATGGCTTGATCTGTGTGTTATGATCACGTGAGTGCTTGTGAGAACGCTTATGACTAGGCCTGTCCAATGAGCGTTCCCTCTCCCTACCACGCTCAGGTACAGACACACCTACCGTATTAGTGCTGTGAAGTCGTTCCTCTTTGGACAGATCACAAGCTGCTCTGCAGGGATTATCCACATCCTCTCTCAAATGAGCCATCCCCTATGCCCATCACGAGGGTCCATAGCTGATTGTCAATGAGAGGCCATGATACTCCTGTAACACCAGGTAAGGCCACACACAATCCACTGACTGCGAACAGCAGTGAAGGGTACACCAAGCCCATGCACCGCACCAGTACACAAACATACCTAGCAGGCCTATATCAACCCCAACAACTGCGAACAGTGATATAGGGCACAATACTCACCACAGTTTTGTAATGAAGTATATTCACTAGGTTTAACTGATGGATTCTCTGAAAGAAAACAGAAATAATCCATCATATTGAATGGCTAGTATGTTAGAAACTCGCCTCAGAATATCAGAATAATGGGTAGCACTTTATTTTACAGTCCTGTTCCCCATGTACTATGTACCTATTATTGTAATTGCAGTACTATCTAATAATATCTAGGTACTAACCCTAAACCTAACCTTAATCAATGCAGTTAGCTTATATTACCCAGTACTCTCTTAGGAGAGCTCACTGTAAGTATTTGTAAGTGCATGTACTATAAAAAGTTGCTGATCTTTCTTTTTATCTCTTTTTCTCTCTACTACCAGAATGCTCAACTAGAGTTATTTCTGCTGATCGGAGCCATGCTCTATAGCTAACAGTTAGCACACATTCTCCAGATACTGTGATGCTTTCCTTCGTACAGCGTGTTCAGATCTCTATCTACTCTGCATGTGTCAGTATTGGGAGATGCAAATGTAGGTACATCTAACCTTAGGCAAACTCATTATTTAACTTTGGGTGGAAAATGTGCTCAGCTTAAATTCCCCCCACAATGATATACAACAAACAGCTAAAAGTAGAAAAACAAGTTCAGTGATGAAGCTCATGTTGCAAGACCAGAAAATCCATAAATTCTCTGTCTCCTCTATTGGGATGAAGTGGATCCTTTTGCCTTGGTCATTTTGAGAAAGTCATTATTCTTATGTTGAAAGAAGTAAGGCTGTGTTTCTTTTCTGTATAAAGGTTTCAATGCTATCTGGAGATATGCTCCACAGGTAAGTATAGATGTTAAATCTTTAAATTTGAGGAATAATGTAACTGTGATCTGAACAAATGTGATTCCTTTCTGTTCGTTTCCTCTCATCGCTCTCTCTTCTGTCTCAGAGCTGACAGAGAATTAGAGCAGCAACATAAATAACTACACATAATCTGATCAGCATCTTCATCTCCGTCCCTCCGTCCTCCTCCTCCTCCAATGTGCCTCACGTCTTCTGCGGTTATAAACATGCGGTTTTCTCCGACAGATCAGCCCAAATGGAGCGGACACATCAACACACTTTTGCTTCTCTACGGCAGTCCGCGAATCAGGGTTTAAAATGATGAATTGCTCTTTAAACATGAGACATGCTATGATTATTGCTTTGTAAAACTGAATATCTGAGAATGTCTAATGTTGTCTTTTATGTGATTTGATTCACTTCAGTGGTTTTTATGAAGGTTTTTGGAGCTTGGTTTTGTAAATTAGGTGCAACTTTAATGTTTAAACGTGACCTTTGGTAAGTGTCCATGTTGTTTTGATGGTAATGTTCATGTTTAGAGCTGTTTTTCTAGCTACTTTGGGCTCCTTGTTTAGATTTAAGCGTTTGTATGTTGTCAGGTAGTGTTCATTCTGTGCTATCCTGAGGGTCATTGCTGAGCACATTTATCATGTATTTAATTCAGTGTAAAGTAACCAGGTACAAACACATCTTTGAAATAAAAAATAATAATAATAATGAATAGATATTTCTACACCAGCCTTGAGACCATCTTGTTACTCAAACACGGGCACAAACTCTAATCAGGATAATGTGAAAAGAGCGCGTGGATATCTGTGATCAGAGCGTCAGCAGTGGGTCAGGTGACCGGACATCCGTACTGTAATGTGTGCTGACCGGACATCATTACTGTAATGTGTGCTGACCGGACATCCGTACTGTAATGTGTACTGACCGGACATCATTACTGTAATGTGTGCTGACCGGACATCATTACTGTAATGTGTGCTGACCGGACATCTGTACTGTAATATGTGATGACCGGACATCCATACTGTAATGTGTGCTGACCGGACATCCTTACTGTAATGTGTGCTGACCGGACATCATTACTGTAATGTGTGCTGACCGGACATCATTACTGTAATGTGTGCTGACCGGACATCTGTACTGTAATATGTGATGACCGGACATCCATACTGTAATGTGTGATGACCGGACATCTGTACTATAATGTGTGCTGACCGGACATCTGTACTGTAATGTGTGCTGACCAGACATCTGTACTGTAATGTGTGCTGACCAGACATCTGTACTATAATGTGTGATGACCGGACATCTGTACTGTAATGTGTGCTGACCGGACATCCGTACTGTAATGTGTGCTGACCGGACATCATTACTGTAATGTGTACTGACCGGACATCATTACTGTAATGTGTGCTCGGACATCATTACTGTAATGTGTGCTGACCGGACATCCATACTGTAATGTGTGCTGACCGGACATCATTACTGTAATGTGTGCTGACCGGACATCCATACTGTAATGTGTGCTGACCGGACATCATTACTGTAATGTGTGCTGACCGGAGATCCGTACTGTAATGTGTGCTGACCGGACATCATTACTGTAATGTGTGCTGACCGGACATCCATACTGTAATGTGTGCTGACCGGACATCCGTACTGTAATGTGTGCTGACCGGACATCATTACTGTAATGTGTGCTGACCGGACATCCGTACTGTAATGTGTGCTGACCGGACATCCGTACTGTAATGTGTGCTGACCGGACATCCGTACTGTAATGTGTACTGACCGGACATCATTACTGTAATGTGTGCTGACCGGACATCTGTACTGTAATGTGTGCTGACCAGACATCTGTACTGTAATGTGTGCTGACTGGATATCATTACTGTAATGTGTGCTGACCGGACATCATTACTGTAATGTGTGCTGACCGGACATCATTACTGTAATGTGTGCTGACCGGACATCATTACTGTAATGTGTGCTGACCGGACATCCGTACTGTAATGTGTGCTGACAGGACATCCATACTGTAATGTGTGCTGACCGGACATCATTACTGTAATGTGTGCTGACCGGACATCATTACTGTAATGTGTGCTGACCGGACATGCATACTGTAATGTGTGCTGACCGGACATCATTACTGTAATGTGTGCTGACCGGACATCATTACTGTAATGTGTGCTGACCGGACATCATTACTGTAATGTGTGCTGACCAGACATCTGTACTGTAATGTGTGCTGACCGGACATCCGTACTGTAATGTGTGCTGACCGGACATCCTTACTGTAATGTGTGCTGACCGGACATCCGTACTGTAATGTGTGCTGACCGGACATCATTACTGTAATGTGTGCTGACCGGACATCATTACTGTAATGTGTGCTGACCGGACATCTGTACAGTAATGTGTGCTGACCGGACATCCGTACTGTAATGTGTGATGACCGGACATCATTACTGTAATGTGTGCTGACCGGACATCATTACTGTAATGTATGCTGACTGGACATCAGTGCTGTAATGTGTGATGACCGGATATCTGTACTGTAATGTGTGCTGACTGGACATCCGTACTGTAATGTGTGATGACCGGATATCTGTACTGTAATGTGTGCTGACCGGACATCCGTACTGTAATGTGTGATGACCGGATATCTGTACTGTAATGTGTGATGACCGGACATCATTACTGTAATGTGTGCTGACCGGACATCCATACTGTAATGTGTGCTGACCGGACATCATTACTGTAATGTGTGCTGACCGGACATCATTACTGTAATGTGTGCTGACCGGACATCATTACTGTAATGTGTGCTGACCGGACATCCATACTGTAATGTGTGCTGACCGGACATCATTACTGTAATGTGTGATGACCGGACATCCGTACTGTAATGTGTGCTGACCGGACATCCGTACTGTAATGTGTGCTGACCGGACATCTGTACTGTAATGTGTGCTGACCGGACATCATTACTGTAATGTGTGCTGACCGGACATCTGTACTGTAATGTGTGCTGACCGGACATCCATACTGTAATGTGTGATGACCGGACATCCGTACTGTAATGTGTGCTGACCAGACATCTGTATTGCAATGTGTGCTGACCAGACATCTGTACTGTAATGTGTGCTGACCGGACATCCGTACTGTAATGTGTGATGACCGGACATCATTACTGTAATGTGTGCTGACCGGACATCCATACTATAATGTGTGCTGACCAGACATCTGTACTGTAATGTGTGATGACCGGACATCCATACTGTAATGTGTGCTGACCGGACATCCATACTGTAATGTGTGCTGACCGGACATCCATACTGTAATGTGTGATGACCGGACATCATTACTGTAATGTGTGCTGACCGGACATCATTACTGTAATGTGTGCTGACCGGACATCTGTACTGTAATGTGTGATGACCGGACATCCGTACTGTAATGTGTGGTGACCGGACATCTGTACTGTAATGTGTGCTCACCGGACATCATTACTGTAATGTGTGCTGACCGGACATCATTACTGTAATTTGTGCTGACCGGTCATCTGTACTGTAATGTGTGCTGACCGGACATTATTACTGTAATGTGTGCTGACCGGACATCTGTACTGTAATGTGTGCTGACCGGACATCTGTACTGTAATGTGTGCTGACCAGACATCTGTACTGTAATGTGTGCTGACCAGACATCTGTACTGTAATGTGTGCTGACTGGACATCATTACTGTAATATGTGCTGACCGGACATCTGTACTGTAATGTGTGCTGACCAGACATCTGTACTGTAATGTCTGCTGACCAGACATCTGTACTGTAATGTGTGCTGACCGGACATCATTACTGTAATGTGTGCTGACCGGACATCTGTACTGTAATATGTGATGACCGGACATCCATACTGTAATGTGTGCTGACCGGACATCATTACTGTAATGTGTGCTGACCAGACATCTGTACTGTAATGTGTGCTGACCGGACATCATTACTGTAATGTGTGCTGACCGGACATCTGTACTGTCATGTGTGCTGACCGGACATCTGTACTGTAATGTGTGCTGACCGGACATCCATACTGTAATGTGTGATGACCGGACATCTGTACTGTAATGTGTGCTGACCGGACATCATTACTGTAATGTGTGCTGACCAGACATCTGTACTGTAATGTGTGCTGACCGGACATCATTACTGTAATGTGTGCTGACCGGACATCTGTACTGTCATGTGTGCTGACCGGACATCATTACTGTAATGTGTGCTGACCGGACATCTATACTGTCATGTGTGCTGACCGGACATCATTACTGTAATGTGTGCTGACCGGACATCATTACTGTAATGTGTGCTGACCGGACATCTGTACTGTCATGTGTGCTGACCGGACATCATTACTGTAATGTGTGCTGACCGGACATCATTACTGTAATGTGTGCTGACCGGACATCTGTACTGTCATGTGTGCTGACCGGACATCATTACTGTAATGTGTGCTGACCGGACATCTGTACTGTAATGTGTGCTTTGAGACACAAGGAGGTTTAACGCCGTCTCTTGTGGCGCTGAAGGAGGCATGGCTTTAGAGGGTGGGATCTCATGCTTAAGAATCGCCTACCCAACCTTTAGTTTGTGTGTTTGTGAATGCTGTGACCTGGCACACAATAGTTTCCCGGACAGAGATTAAGGCCCAAACCCAATTCTATTTTATACTCCTTCGCCTACCCTATGCCTACCCCTTGCCCCTTGAAACAGAGTGGCAAGGCGTAGGGGTGAAAATATTCCCCTAAGAAATGGGACACCACTACTACACCATTACACGTCATCATACATCATCATACCCCGTTTCTTTTATTAGTGTCCTGTAACATTTAACCAGTATGAACAGCAGTGAAGTGCATAGGCTATATCTAACAGAATTCATCATACCCCTTCGTTCATAGTGTGGTCCCGAAAAATAGTTTGAAGGGCTATCTGGCCCTTCCCCTTCCCCCTACCACTTCAGCCAAAAGAGAATCGAGACACCCCTACCCCTTCATGTGAACGTGCAAAACGAAGAGGTAGGGGAAAGGGAAAGGGCTAAGGGGTAGAAATGGGATTGGGCCTAAAGCCTACTCCTGGACTAACATGGCCTTTTAAACCAGATTAACAGAAATCTGCTTTCTCTGTCATGGGCTGCGTTCGAAACCGCATACTCATTGAGTAGGTACTCAATTTCAATAAGTACTTACTTAACGAGCGCTAAAAGGATCCGCACATCGTGCAGCATGTTGACCTACGATATTATCACAAGCGTAACAACTTAAAAGATATGTGACCGTTTTAATTATCTATAAATATCTTAATATTGATGAAACTTGCTCATTTTGTGGTCTTATTGAAGAAACAGCTGCCCATTTATTTTGTGATTGTAGTATAAGCAACACATTTTAACCCTACTAATCTGACCCCCAGTTTTATCCTTAAGGGCCAGTTGTTCAAAGGTAAGATCATTGGATTTTGGTTATCGGATTGGATCAAATCTTGAAAATGGGTTTTTTCAAAAGGGAAAGAAGGAATCTGAAATCAGATTAGATCACAGAATCCAATCCTAGTTTTAATCTGGATCAAACCTTCAGTTTGTGCTGTTTAAAACTTGTTTTGGATAACTTTAATCCAAAAAAAACAGGATTATCCTGATCCCAACAGGGGGTAGGATTTCAAGGTGGATTCCAGGTTTTATGGATTTAATGTAATAAAACTTTAAAATTGGTCCAATAATATATTTGTATCATTTAGTGTATATACTTTTATTTATATTTTGCACTTGACTTGTGTAACCGTTGTAACAGTGTTAAAATAGATAAAGTAGACATAGGCTACCAATTCAGCTAAAGTAAAGTAAAAATAAAATACAAATAAAAATGATCTCATCCCCATGAAATAATCCCCCAAACAGATTTCAATAACAAACAAAAATAATATATTCAATTTTTCTGTCATTCATCACCGTATATTAATTTCAAAGAAACAATCATTAGAGATGAGCCTGTCAAAAATAATGTCTAACAATTGCATCCCTTACTATTCATCCAGTCAGTCCCTCATTCTGAACGCCAGAGGTTGGTCTGGTTCTTCAACAGGCTCAGGTGCATCATAAACATCATCACAGAGAGGGACATTGGTAGTGATGTTGTGCAGGACGATACACGCAAGTATTATGTTGCATGCTCCCTGTGGTTTCACTCGCAAGTAGTTAAGGCATGCAAAGCGTCTCTTCAGAACTCATTTAAACGCTCAGTTGCACATCTTGTTGAGCTGTGTTGAAGCGTGCCTGCGCAGGTGTGGTGGCTGCAAGAAATGTGTCCCATTTAGAGCACTGGTAATCTTGAAAACTGTGTATCTGGATCAGGGTGATCCAGTCCAATGTTGCTTTGAAAAACCGGCATAAAAGTAAAACGGATTACCTGATCCTGAATAGGAAAAAATGGGATTTCCAAATCCGGATCACTTTGATCCAGATTAAATGTTTTGAATAACTGGCCCTAAGATATTATTTTTTTTAATTACAAAAACCCAAAATACATGATCTCTTGAATAATTTATTATATTTTATATGCAAAAAAATTTATCCGCAAGCAAAAGTGGCTTAAATGTCCTTTATGTTTTCCTCTTTTTCTTGTTAAATATAACCCTCGTTTCATCCCTCAGGTTTATAAATAACATGCATTATGATGAATTATTCTTCATAACCTTATTGTGCTTTTTTCTGTGTATATAATCTCATTCTATAATGTACACAAACCCATGATATTTTTTTTTTCATTTCATTTTGTTCATTGTTAAATATACAACCATGTAATTATAAGTTCTGCAATAAAAAAAACAGATGAGTGACAGGTGCAGTAACAGCTCATAACATCAGTAACTCCACAGCCCTACCGGCGTTTGCAGCGTCTGAACAGAGACGTCGGGCAGCTGCTCGAAGATCTCGCCTTTGGAGAACACTGCTGATTTTATACTCGAAATATGGAAGTATCACTACTTAAAAATTAAGATAACTTTAATTTAACCCCAAAATAACTTGCATTGCCCACTTACACACAATAATAATGATGAACGCTGACCAATACTCTTTTTTTTTTTACCGAGAATTATATTGTTTTAGTAAAACAAGCAAAATGCAATTTGTTTTGTCACATGACAGCGATGCATGAATACACACTAGACAGATGCAGCCAAAGTGAATACATCTCAATTTTCAGTCAATTAATTAATGCATTAATTAAATAGTTATATTTTATTTACTGACAACAATATGAAACGAATAAATGAGTAAAAGAATTAATAAAAGTAGCCATCGCAATAAATGAATAAAAGTCAGTAACACATGAAACAAAGCTTTATTCAAACTTATTGTTCTAACAAACTATCACACATCTGCTGCCGTCTCAACACAGCTGTGCTTTATTTTGATGAAGCAGCTGACCACCGTGAACACCTTCACCCGTCCTTGCCGTCTATCATGTCCCTCATTGCTGCTCTTCTCAATGTGGACATCAGGAAGACCATGATGACGGGACAATCTGCTGTGTCTGAAACAGGTTCAAATGTTTTACAATTCATATCAGCAGTCCATTTCTTGCCATATTTCATTACAATTAAAAAATTTTTTTACAATCAATTGGTGTAGTGGACTATAGCACTGCCACTGGTTAGATCTCCGCTGGTTAATCTCCGCAGCCTTCAGCAAGGCTCTTTACTCCAGGAACTCCAGCGGGATCGTCCCTGTAATAAGAGCACTGTAAGTCACTTTGGATAGAAGCATCTGCCAAATGCTTAAATGTAAATGTGATTTTTGTAAATCACGTCTCGGGCACAAGTGCTCAATAAAGCTGCTTATTATTTAAAGTTTACTTTTTTAAGGTACTACTATAATATACATGCATACATACATTTCATACAATTTCTATATTCTATTTCATAAGGGCTCTCTGGGTTCACTGAGGATGAAGAGACCACAGCAACATCCGGGCCAGATGAGGCAATAAGGGCAGGTGGAGTGAAGGAGGGTCTCACCATGGCACTAAACCATTTCCAGGATCCTCAGTGCTCACACCCGTCTGCAGACATTTCAGATCCCACAAAAATGCACAAACACAATACAAAATCAGTCATTTTAACAGCACAATGTCATTTGATTTCTGTATTAGAAGTAACAAAATTATCTTACTTCATATTTTAGTTTCAGATTTAAAAAAATGTTCTCCCACATATGCCACCATCCCGTGTCTTGCACACAAGATTCACAATACCTCTGTGATTTAAGTGCTCAAACACACACGTGTGTTCAACTGTCCCTGTAACATCACACAAGATAACACACGTGATTGCACAATTCCTAGTGAAATGGTGCAACGTCACCCTCCGATTTCGCCATTGAATGAGCTCTGGAGAAACGCGATAGCTGCTGATAGTACTGAAGGAGCTTATATACGTATGCTGTGATAGACGTCGTGTTCCTATAGGTAGACGTGATCAGCTGAGATTCAGCTTATGCAAGCTTGACTAATGTGACCTGCCAGAACTAACGCTATACGCTTGATTTTTTATATCAGCTATGCATTCCGTTAATCTTGTGAATTGGTAAGTTTCGTCAGGGCGTGAAGAAATATAGAGCTGAGTATCGTCAGCATAACAATGAAAACTAACGCCATGCTTCCTAATGATATCTCCCAGTGGTAGCATGTACAGGGTGAAAAGCAACGGTCCTAGCACTGAGCCCTGCGGTACTCCATATTGAACTTGTGATCGGTGTGACATCTCTTCATTTACTGCTACAAACTGATAACGGTCAGATAAGTATGATTTAAACCATGCCAATGCAATTCCACTAATGCCAACATAATTTTCGAGTCTATTCAAAAGAATGTTGTGGTCGATAGTATCGAATGCAGCGCTAAGATCGAGTAACACTAACAGAGAGATACAACCACAATCGGATGATAAGAGTAAATCATTTGTAACTCTAATGAGAGCAGTCTCAGTACTATGATACGGTCTAAATCCTGACTGGAAAACCTCACAGATACCATTTCTTTCTAAAAAGGAGCATAGTTGTGAGGACACTGCCTTTTCTAGTATTTTCGACAGAAAGGGTAGATTTGAGATTGGCCTGTAATTGACTAATTCTGTAGGATCAAGTTGCGTTTTTTTAATAAGTGGTTTAATAATAGCCAACTTAAAAGTTTTCGGTACATATCCTAATGTCAAGGATGAATTAATGATATTAAGAAGAGGATCTATGACCTCTGGAAGCATCTCTTTTAGTAGTTTAGTCGGTATAGGGTCGAGCATACATGTTGTTGATTTTGATGATTTAACGAGTTTAGCCAATTCTTCTTCTCCTATAGCAGTGAATGAATGTAATTTTTCCTCAGTGACACTACAATGCTCTGTCTGATGTGATACAGTAGTAGACGGCTGCATGGTTATAATTTTCTTCCTAATATTATCAATCTTACAAGTAAAGAAGTTCATAAAGTCATTACTGCTGTGCTGTTGGCAGACATCAGAAGTTGAAGCTTTATTTTTGGTTAATTTAGCCACTGTATCGAATAAATACCTAGGGTTGTGTTTGTTTTCTTCTAAGAGAGTTGAGAAATAAGCAGATCTAGCAGTTTTTACGGCCTTTCTGTATGAAATCATGCTCTCTTTCCACGAAATGCGAAAAACTTCCAGTTTTGTTTTCTTCCAGCTGCGCTCCATTTTTCTGGCTGCTGTTTTAAGGGCCCGGGTGTGCTCGTTGTACCACGGCGTTGGACTATTTTCTTTAATCTTCTTTAAGCGCAGAGGAGCAACTGTGTCTAAAGTGCTGGAAAAGAGAGAGTCAATAGTTTCTGTTGCAACATCAAGTTCCTCTGGGCTATCTGGGATGCTGAGGAGATGAAACTGATGAGGAAGATTATTTACAAAGAAATCTTTAGTTGCAGCAGTGATAGTCCTGCCATATTTGAAGCGAGGGCACGGCTTTGCAGCCTTTCCTAAATTAAGTATACATGATACTAGGTAATGAACTGAGATGTCATCGCTCTGCTGCAGAATTTCAACGGTATCAACATTTATTCCATGTGACAATATTAGGTCTAGGGTAAGATTACAGCGATAAGTGGGTCCTGATACGTGTGGCCTAACTCCAATAGAGTTTAGAATGTCTCTAAATGCCAATCAAAATGCGTTTTTTTTTCTTCTTTCATTTTCTACACCAACAATTAGGACTTTATCTGCTGCCAGTACTAACTCTGATAGAAAATCAGCAAATTCTCTGGTAAAGTGTGTATTGTGCCCTGGTGGCCTGTATACAGTAGCCAACACAAATGTTAAACGGGATTTATCAATTTCACTACATAACGTTACGTAAAGCACCAAAACTTCAAAGGAATTATATTTGAAACTAGACTTCTGAGTAATACTGAAGATATTATTATAAATTACAGCAACACCTCCCCCTTTACCTTTCAGACGCGGCTCGTGTTTATAACAATAATCTTGTGGGGTGGACTCATTTAAAGTAATGTAGTCGTCAGGTTTTAGCCAGGTTTCTGTCAAACACAGCACATCTAGATTATTATCTGTAATCATATCATTAACAATAAGCGTTTTAGAGGAAAGGGATCGAATATTTAGCAGCATGAGCTTTATCATTTGATCATCTGTATTATATCTGTTGTTTATTTGTTGAACATCAATTTTACTTAAATGGGTTTGAGAGTTTTTTGTATTTACTAATTTGTGGAACAGACACAGTCTCTATGTGATAATATCTAGGTGAAAGAGTCTTTATGTGCTGGGATTTATCTGACTTCTGTGACGCGACACAGCTAGCAGACGGTCGGGTAAGCCAGTCCGTCTGCTTCCTGACCTGGGCCCTAGTTAGTCAAGGTTTAGCTTTAAGACTATGTGCCAAATTACTAGAGAGAAGAGCGGCACCACCCCAGGAGGGATGGATACCATCTCTTTTCAACAGGTCAGGTCTGCCCCAAAAGCTTTTCCAATTGTCTATGAACCCTATGTTATTCTGCAGACACCACTTAGACAACCAGCCATTGAGTGATGATAGTCTGCTAAGTATCTCATCACTCCTTTTAATGGGGAGGGGACCAGAGCAGAAAAACTGTACTTGCGAGTTCACACACCTCTTTAATGTTAATTTTGGTCATCTCCGACTGGCGAAGTCGAACATCATTAGTGCCGACGTGAATAATAATCTTAGAGAATTTACGATTAGCATTAGCCAGCACTTTTAAATTTGCTTTGATGTCAGGCGCTCTGGCTCCCGGTAAACATGTGACTATGGTGGCTGGTGTCTCTATTTTCACATTCCGTGTAATAGAATCCCCAATAACTAGGGCACTTTCAACAGGATTCTCAGTGGGTGCATCACTGAGTGGGGAGAACCTGTTTGATGTTCTAATCAGAACGGTGTTTTTTTGATCCGCGGCTATGCCGTCTCACCGTCACCCAGTTGCCCTGCTGCACGGGCTCTACAGCCGGAACCGAACAATGTACAGATTTCACTAAGCTAGTCGCATCCAAAGCAGTGTCTAAAGCTGTTACATTCTCACTACTCTCAAATAAAGTCTGGATGCGTGTCTCTAATCCTGAAATCTTCTCTGTCAGCCTGACTATCTCCTTACATTTATCACATGTGAAGCCCTGTTCACCAACGGAGACAGATATACTAAACGTGACAGGCAGTGCAAGTGACAATAACAGGGGAAGAAGACATGGCTTACCATATTTGTTGACTAATCCAACTCACCACAGTTGTTTGATGGACTAAAAAGGCGCGCAAGAGAAAACAGGAGACCCGGGTGCACGGATGGCCGGCTAACAGGCTAGCAAAATGCTAACGCGTTGTAATATTGATTTAGATTAAATGCTAGCGATGTCAGATTTAATGTAATAGGCAATATTAAACAATATATGGTGATGTGTAAGTTATATTTAGCGGTATAAACAACAGGGAATGATATTAAAGAGAGATTCAAAAGCAAAGCTGTACGGAGCTACAAACACAGCAGCAGGGCAGACAGGAGCAATCGATCAGACAGAATACTCCTGATTCTGCGTTACAACAGGAGGGCTTCACCTTTCATCAGGTGGATCACACCAGTGAATCCCTAAAGCAGCGCGGCGGTGATGTCTTTGTCTAAACCAACCAGAACTGGTGTACAGACACCAAAACTCGGTCGCATAACTGCTCGCCGGACCTGGAGTATCTCACAGTTAAGTGTATTCCCTTTACTTGCCAAGAGAAATCTCCTTCATCATACTATGCGCCGTTTACATTCCATCGAGCGCTGCAACGGCACCAGCGATACAGCAACTGGCTGATCACATCTCCACCATAGAAAACTCCAACCCGGACTCTGCAATCCTGCTGTTGGGAGATTTTAACCATGTCTCTATGAAGAAAGCTCTTCCCAGATACAAGCCCCAGATTCATATTCCTACTAGGCTGGATAAAACACTGGACCAGTGTTACTCCTCCATTCCGGAGGCGTATCAAGCACTAATCAAAGCTCCGATCAGTGAGTCTGATCATAACACTATATTTCTTGTCCCTAGATACCGTCAGAAACTCAAAACATCTAAACCAACGACAAAGAGGGTCAGGAGGAACTTTCCCTCAGCCATAGACGTTACAATGTCTTGAGCATGATGATATCGACATTTTGACTGACACTGTAATGTCCTATATAAATGTCTGTGAGTCTGTGTGTATCCCCATCAGAACTGTCATCAGCTACAGTAACAACAAGCCTTGGGTCAATAAGGAAGTTTTACGATCATTTGTCTCAAGCAGATCGTTTGCAGATTGGTTGCTGATGAAGGATACTAATGTTGCACAGGTATCGACATATCATTTACACAGTCATTCAGATCTTTAAATTACAACTTCGTAGACACCAAACATGCCATACACATGGTTTTCGTTAACCAAAGTATGCAATTCTGAAACATAAATCTAACAAAAATTGAATTAATACATAGACCAAACCCTATAAAAGAAAAAAAAATGAGATGGATATGTGTATATATATTTCTCAAGTGGTTATATATAGGCTATATGGGTTTAAGATGGTTTATTTGTAAAAATAATTAGGTGGGAGTCACTGCTCTCTGCAAATTCCTTCTGGTTGTAAAACTGATCAGTTCCCAAGTGTCCTGTAACCAGAGGCCTCTTCTTGCTCTTATGGGTCTTTTGGGGGATGGGTCCATAGACCTCAGAGTGAGTTTTAAAGATTATTTGTTAAATTGGACAAATAATTGTGTCTGATTTGTCTCAGTCGCTTCAAGGCTGTATAACTCTCTCCTAGCCAAATTTTTTTTTAAATTGCAGATGATACCACTGTTGTAGGTCTTACCTCTGATGGGGATGAATCTGTTTCCCTGGGTGATGTGGAACAGCTGGTGAGGTGGTGTGACGACAATAACCTAATCCTCAATATATCTAAGACCAAACAGATGATAGCGGAGAAAAAAGGCAGTTCTGCACCTTCCCCTCTCCATCAATGGTCAGGTTGTTGAGAGGGTCTCCTCCTTTTGATTCTTGGGCACCACCATACAGGACATCAGTCTCATTGTAAGCCCATCAGAGACTCTACTTTCTCTGTCAGTTGAGGAAATTTGGGGTTAGCCAGAAAGGCATGACTCATTTCTACCGAGCCGTCATAGAAAGTGTGCTGACCTTCTCTATCCTGTCCTGGTATGGGAACGTGACCAGTCAGGATAAGCAACAGCTAGAGAAAGTAGTGCGCAGAGCCTCCAAGATCATGTCCAAGGCTGCAGTCTGCCTACCATAGCCTCACACTACGACACCAGAATTACCAGGAAGGCGAGAAACATCACCACCGAACTCTACCACCCAGCACATCACCTGTTCACTTATCTGCCATCAGGGAAGAGATACAGAAGCATCACCAGCAGAACATCACACTTAAGAGATAGCACCTACCTCCAAGCCATACGATACTTAAATAGGGCTTAACGTTTGAATGTTTAATTTAGGTTATGAACTTGTGGACTGCCCCCCCCCCTCCCCTAGGGACATTCTTATTCGCCATTTGTATTATGATTTGTGGCTTGTCCCTCTTGCACTAAGCACCTTATGGACTGGTCCATAACCTGTTGACAAACCTAATGTGCAGTATGTGTTGTGCATCGTTGTCATCGGGTGGTATATGTGAGATATATGTGTGGAATGTGTTGTGTCAGTGCATTGTTGTTAATAATGTGGTATATGTGAGCATACCAAGACAAATTCCTATCAACTGTATTGTTGAAATGGCTAAATAAACTTTGAACTTGAACTATTCATTTGCCTACTAATATGTGCTGAGAGGATGGCCTCAGAAGCTGGAGGATCCAGATGTTGGAACATATTGGAAAAAACAGGATGAAGTTAGGTTGTGTACTGTGGGGTGCGCATGTAGTGATTCCCCCTCAGGGCCGCACAGCCCTACTCAGACAGTTACACTCAGCCATCCAGGAGTAACCAGAATGAAGGGTTTGGCACGGAGCTACATGTGGTGGCCTCAGATGGATGCTGCTGTGGAAGGACTGGTAAAAGCTTGTGTCAGATGTCAAGAGAACAGGAATGCCCCTCCGTGTGCACCTTTACATCCCTGGGAAATCCCAAAGCTGCCCTGGAGAAGGATTCATATTGATTATGCGGGACCATGGCTAGGTAAAATGTTCCTGATCCTGGTGGATGTGTACTCTAAATGGATAGAGGCTTACCTGCAAATGACGTGTTGGAGAGCAGACAAGTGAAACTACACCAGAGGTTACGGTGTCTGAGACCTCACGTATGGAGGAGCAGCCTGAACTCAGAAGGTCCAAAAGGACGAGGAGGCTGCCCAGTTATCTGAAGGATTTTGCTTAGAGTAGTGGTGAGTTCCCCAGCCACAGGGCAAGAATGCTTCCTGGAACTCATTGGGATGGAGGAAGTCTACCCGAAGTCCCTAGCTTAGGCTATGTGGAAAAGTGGGGGAAAAAAATGCTAATGTTCATATAATGTCATTATACTGCTGCTCATGTATCTGACTAATTTGTTGGGGGATTAGTGTTATCAGGGGAGAAGGGATGTAGTGAAGTATAATGTTATTTGGGCGTGTGGCCACTAGAGGGCATGCGTGTGCAAGTGGCTGCATTTCTTAGAATAAGCAGTGTTGTTGATCCAGCTCCTGTGTTCCCGTGTAAACATCTGTTAATAAAGATGGTCCTGGCTTAATGAGTTAAACACTCCTGATGCTTCCAATCTTTCAAACATTCAGAGAAAAGCTTCATTTCTCCATCCCGAGTATTAACGACAGTATCAGAGTCTAGAGAAGCAAATTACTCTAATTTTTAAAAATGCACTGATTCATGTAATCCATAAATCAATGTGCCCGTACATGAGAGTGAATGTGTGCACAATATTTGCAATTAGTTTAAATTGATTGCTTCACAATGCAATGTGGACTCACTTTTACCATTCTTATTTACCCTCAAATAGCTTTTCAGTAGCGAAGCTCTTTTGTTGATCCAGTAGTGTGGGAGCGTCCACACACACTACATTTTCCCAAGCATTTCTGAAGCACAAGCTCAAATCGGAAACACAGCTGCTAAGGATCACCGATCCTGGATCAGTAAGTGGCGCCACGGCCCGGCTGGGGACTGCTTCTTTGTTTTACGGCACCAATGCGGGGAGCATGAATGGTTAATATGCTAAAGCAGTATTTTTAAGAAGAGTAATTTATTTGTTTTGCAAGCAGGTACTCTTTTATAAATGGCTTCCAGTGGGTTATGTTAAACTCTTTCCCTCACCAGCAGACTTGTGTTCTGTGTGGAGTGTGTGGGATCTGTGATAATGTGGACCTCCACTGAAGCTCATATCAGGTGCACGTGTGTGTCAGAGGAGACAGCAGTCTATACCCTCACCAGTCAGCACTTACACTGCAGTGCACACTACAAAGTGTTCAACACCTGTTATAGATGAATAAATGAAAAGCATGAATAAATAATCTACAAAGATTTCTGCATCCCCTAATATAAGTGTAAACTATTTATCACGGATATATATGGTATAGCATACCACTTATTAATTTATGAACATATTAAGCATTATAAAGTATAAATGACTTATAACTGAATTGAAACATTCTTAAAATGTTAGCATAAACATATAGCTAAATCATTTATGAATGTATAGTCATATATTGTAAATGATTAGTTGATCATTTTACTAATAACTTTTAATTGACTTATAATTGAACATTATTATAAAGTGTTACCCAAACGTGAATAAATAAACAAATGCAGTACGTATAGGAGGGAAGAGGTGGGGAAAGAATGAAGGAGCAGAGGAAAAGAAGTGAAAAGATTATTCTGAAATTGTGATGTTTTTTAATGTAAAAACCATGCAAACGTCATAAAAATTTAAAAAGGCCCCCTTTAACATTTTGTAGAGGGTTCACCCAACTAAAATGGCTTCCATGGAAATGGACCGCGAGCAGGAGGAGCACCCTGTTCCTCTCAGCATGGCTGGAAGTGTCAGACCAACTGTAACAATGAGCCATTAAAGACCTATTAAGGTGATTTTAGGCAAAATAGTTGTAAAATTATAAATACAGTCAATAATAATGATTTAATGGTTTATCACTTTCGACCAATAGGTGGCACAGTTACGAAATTGGTGTGGTGGGGTCAGAATAAGGGAACAATGACACATGCAAAGCAGGGTGTCAATATGTCATTGCAGATATAGCCTCAAGAGGCCTTATCATTACAAGTATGGACCACATGGTGGCGCTGTCTCGAAACCTTTTGAGTACCTTAAAGGCATGGTGCTGATGACACATACCAAGTTTTGTAATGATACACCAATGCATTGGTAAAATATAGCGTTAGCGTTTTATATCATAATACTGCACTGTAGTCAATGGGAATTTCATGTTTTATTCTATTATAGCACCACCAAGAGGCACAATCCCACCATTTTTTTTAAGTGTCCTCAGAATGAGCCCATACATGTGTATGTCGAGTTTGGTGACAATATTGCATTTTGTTTAGGAGTTATAGACCTTTATAGCGATAACAAGAAAAAAAATGGCCCATGGGCAATTTTGTTTTGAATTTTTTGCTACTTCCTATCAAAATTTTGACATTTGGGCTCTATTATCTAGTTAATCAACTTGTATTCCGTGTTTCTTACGCTGGTTTCGTCTTGATCGGAATAGCGGTTTCAATGATATTCGCAAATGTGTTTTAAGTGCTAAATCATAGCGCTGCACAAACCATAAGGCGAAACCTGGCATGTTTGGTATCGTTGGACTCGGCAAGGATTCAGGAGATAAAAAAAGTTACTCCCGTGAAAATAAGTTGACCACACCCAAAGTTATAAGCTTTTGAAGAAAAAAATGATCCACTAGGTGGCGCTGTTTCGAAACTTGTCAGGCTCCTACAGGGCATCGTGGTGATGACCCATACAGAGTTTCGTAACAATCCATTCATGCGTTCATAAAATTCAGCATTTTAGCACATAATTCAAAATGGCCGATACGGTAAAATCGGATATCAATCAACTCAGCATGACGTCCCGAATCTAACGAGACTTATGATTTTTGAACAAACGGTTCAGAAGTTAGAAGCAAAAATAGCCATTTTTCGTATCTCCGGACCAGTAGGTGGCGCTGTGCAGAAACAATGCCTGTTGCCTCAAGTCATGCTTGTGATGACATGTACCAAGTTTGGTTTGAATACAATAAAGCATTGCGGAGATATAGCCTTAAGTGCATTTTCACAACCGCTAGGTAAAATTTGTTTGTGCGTTTATCGAAAATGGTTTGACGAATCAACTTGAATTCCATAACTTTTTGTCAGCACTGCCTGGTGATGATCTGGTTCAATTTTCGTGCAAATCGGATGAACAGTCCAGGAGTTTGTAAAAGTTTTTTCGGAAAATTAAAAATGGTGGGAAAATTTACATCATAGGGTGCAATTGAATCGTCTTAAGGAATCAAAGGAAAAATAATTTTGTTTCTAACCATTATGGTTTAAAAGTTATTAGCATAAATATGAGTGAAACTTTGGACAGGTGGTGGCGCTAGAGGGAATGAGTTAGAGACTCCAAATTTGGTGTGGTTACTATTGGTACTGACCTCTATCAGTGTACCAACTTTCCCGCAAGCGGATCTATGGGCTGCCATAGACTCAAGAGCGGAAGAAAATGAAGCAGCAGAATAATAAGAACGCCAACGATTTCAAAAGGTACCTTCGCTGCTTGGCCCCTAATAAACATTTAATTTTAAAAAATAGCATCGATGTAGTAGACTACTTTTGCCATGTTGCTGTAGCTTAGCTTGCTACATTTCCCAGGGGGAGCTTCAGTGTAGTGAAGCTTTATTTAATGTCTGTAACTGCTAGCCCAACACTGCCTTTAGTGCTCCTCTATCAGTGATGTCCATAACACACTATAGCATTCACTGATGACGCCCACCTGAAGCCACAGGCGAGAGCCAGTGCTCGACCCTTCAGAGAGCGCAGCTTCAACACACAGACTCGGGGACAGTTTTCATCAGCTTTATTATCAAACGGTGTTTATGCAGTCAGCACACACGCTCCTCCAACACCCTTGATCTTCTCCTCGGCCCGCCGGCTGAAGAACTTGGCCTTCACGATCACCGGCTGCTTCGGCAGCTTGCCTTTGCCCAGCACTTTGAAGTAGCCCTGAAACACACCAGGTCACATGATGAAGCGCCAGATCATATGATGCAGCACCAGATCACATGATGAAGCTCCAGATCACATGATGAAGCTCCAGATCACATGATGATGAAGCTCCAGATCACATGATGAAGCTCCAGATCACATGATGAAGCTCCAGATCACATGATGAAGCTCCAGATCACATGATGCAGCGCAGCACTAACAGCACGTATCAAAACAAGAGCAACTTTGAAAATAGTTTCCATCAGATCTCCATTAATTCATTTGACACAAAATTGCTAAAAGTTTGAGATTAATGATAAAACGAGAGCAAATCCCTGCCAATGTGTTCATAAACATCATCATCACTCAGATGAGAGTAATGTTCACGTGACAGATATTTGCTCTGTTTGCGAGCACAGAATGAAGCGAGTTTGTTTCTCAGAACCTCTTCATCGGTCAGGTGTCCTGATTTAAGGATGTTCAGAGTGTGCTGTTATCTGCAGTGCATGCGGTTTGAGCTCTGATTTAATGCTTAAAATCAATTGCGTTAGTCAAAAAACATGTCTAATTCATTGCTGTTAAATTGTATGTTTCATGATTTCAATTTATTAAAAAGTTGAAAAAAAAAAAATAAATTAGGGCGCTATGATATACGGTTTATTTTGATCAATCTAAAAGTTGAATTATTCTGCATTATACAGTGAATGACATTATGAATGTTTTGTGCGTCACAGGAATCATACGCCCTGATTTAACGGCATTAGGCCGGAGACTGTGCAGAACCCGGCTATCGTCACGCAGGAGCGGCAGAGAGTGTTTAAAGAGTCATTTAAGAGAGGTGGTGTTCACAAACGCTGATTCAGCCAATCACAACACACGAGACCGACTCCTCATATTTCCTTCAGATTAAATGGACTAAACAATGACAAGAGGTCACTGCTGTAGTGGCCTGACGTTCAGAGTCGCTCTACTGGACTGAACTTCCTGAACACCGAAATATTGGACAATACTTTGGCCTCGTATGTCGAACCAAGTTGTGCGGCACATTTGAAGCGGAGATCACAGAAACTGAGCCGATGAAGTGTTAAAGCACCGTCTCCACCGTAACAGAGACCCATTTCAGAGCGGTTCTGACCGCGTGAGTGTTTAAAGGGTCAGTTCACACTAGAGTGTAAATCCTGTCATTAATTCCTCATGACAAACCCGTCAGGCCTTCGCTCATCTTCAGACACTAATGAAGATATTTCTGATGAAGTCCCAGAGCGCTCTGACCCCTCCATAGACAGCAGTTTAATGAACACTTTCAAGGGCCAGAAAGTAAAGACATGGTTAAAACAGTCCATGTGACTCCAGTGGATCAACCTTAATGTCATGAAGCAGCGAGAATACTTTAGTGCGCAAAACAAACACAAATAACCACTTTAACCAACAATTTCTTCACGTCTGTCAGACTCTTACACTGTTGACGTTGGTCAGCTCCTGAATCACAGGAGTCACGTGATCAGCGTCGGCCAATGGTGAGCCGGCACTCTTTTTTGCACTGTATTTACTGCGTCAACAGCGTAAGAGACCAGAAGAAATTGTTGGTTAAAGTGGTTATTTGTGTTTGTTTTGCGCACTAAAGTATTCTCGCTGCTTCATGACATTAAGGTTGATCCACTGGAGTCACATGGACTGTTTTAACCATGTCTTTACTTCCTTTCTGGCCCTTGAAAGTGTTCATTAAACTGCTGTCTATGGAGGGGTCAGAGAGCTCTGGGATTTCATCAGAAATATCTTCATTAGTGTCTGAAGATGAACGAAGGTCTGACGGGTTTGTCATGAGGAATTAATGACAGGTTTCATGTGTTGTGTGCAGTAACCGTGTGATCGGTCAGAGGAAAGAGTGGTGGACTCACGGCGCGCACGACGTCGATGATGGGCGCGGGGCCGTCGGGCTTCTTGCCGTAGTTGACCCTCGTCTGCTCGCTGACCAGCGTCCACAGCTTGTCCAGGTTAATGGTGGGGCAGAAGACTGTGTTCTTCTTCAGATGGTAGTGCCTCATGCCCACCTTACCGAAATACCCCGGGTGACTGGAGACGAGACACACACACATCAGCACTCATGACTGTCTGGGATCACTGACCTAACCACAACTGACCCATCCTGAACTGATCTGGGGTCTGCTCGCTGAACATCACCAGATCTTCTAATCCTGATGACTGATCTCTGGCTAATTCGGTTCAAACCAGTGTGGATGTAATGAAAACATCAGGATGGAGTCATCTGAGATCTGTGACCCTGGAGCACAAAACCAGTCATGCGTCTCACGGGTATATCTGTGGCGTTGCTAAGGACTTCATCTGGACAACTTTAAAAGGAGATTCTCAATACTTAGATTTTTTTGCACCCTCAGATTCCAGATTTTCAAATAGTTCGACTAAATATTGTCCTAACAAACCACACAATGAAAGATTATTCTGCTCTCAGATGATGTATAAAATACAATTTCACAAAATTGAGCCTTATGGTTGTGTGCTCCAGGGTCACATCACGATCAGCGATTGGCTGGCAAGAGCAGCGTAATGACATCATATAAACAGCGAACACACCTGACGAAACACTTCACAAGGAAAGCACAGATATAGGATGTGTATGTTTGATTCAGTTATTCCCATTCTCCAGTATCTGTACTGGCTTTACATGATTCGCTGTAATTAGCAGCGTCACGTGACGGCTTCGAGTCGTCTCTTAAGGGTCAAGATCATTATAATGGCACTTTACAGCACGTCTATCTGTTCACATTATTGACTGCACATCGTGTGTATGACACCGTTATGAGCTCATTCCCTCGGGAGTAGACCGGCTGGAACTACACTAACAGACATCACTCGGTGTAAACGTGTTTAGATCGTTATGACTGTCCCTGGATCGCTCCTGTAGGACGGACTTT
>CM077216.1:31210366-31250366 GCA_039654625.1 Rhinogobio ventralis
GAGTGAGTGAGTGTGTGTGTGTGTGTGTGTGTGATGGGTAGGTTTAGGGGTAGTGTGTGTGTGTGATGGGTAGGTTTAGGGGTAGTGTGTGTGTGTGTGTGATGGGTAGGTTAAGGGGTAGTGTGTGTGTGTGTGATGGGTAGGTTTAGGGGTAGTGTGTGTGTGTGTGTGTGTGTGTGTGTGATGGGTAGGTTTAGGGGTAGTGTGTGTGTGTGTGTGATGGGTAGGTTTAGGGGTAGTGTGTGTGTGTGTGATGGGTAGGTTTAGGGGTAGTGTGTGTGTGTATGTGATGGGTAGGTTTAGGGGTAGTGTGTGTGTGTATGTGATGGGTAGGTTTAGGGGTAGTGTGTGTGTGTATGTGATGGGTAGGTTTAGGGGTAGTGTGTGTGTGATGGGTAGGTTTAGGGGTAGTGTGTGTGTGATGGGTAGGTTTAGGGGTAGTGTGTGTGTGATGGGTAGGTTTAGGGGTAGTATGTGTGTGTATGTGATGGGTAGGTTTAGGGGTAGTGTGTGTGTATGTGATGGGTAGGTTTAGGGGTAGTGTGTGTGTGTGTGTGTGTGTGATGGGTAGGTTTAGGGGTAGTGTGTGTGTGATGGGTAGGTTTAGGGGTAGTGTGTGTGTGTGTGTGATGGGTAGGTTAAGGGGTAGTGTGTGTGTGTGTGATGGGTAGGTTTAGGGGTAGTGTGTGTGTGTGTGTGTGTGTGTGTGTGTGTGATGGGTAGGTTTAGGGGTTGTGTGTGTGTGTGTGGTAGGTTTAGGGGTTGTGTGTGTGTGTGATGGGTAGGTTTAGGGGTAGTGTAGGGGGGTAGAATGTACAGTTTGTACGGTATAAAAACGTGTGTGTGTGAGTGTGAGTGAGTGTGAGTGAGTGAGTGTGAGTGAGTGAGTGTGAGTGAGTGTGTGAGTGAGTGAGTGTGTGTGTGTGTGTGTGTGTGATGGGTAGGTTTAGGGGTAGTGTGTGTGTGTGATGGGTAGGTTTAGGGGTAGTGTGTGTGTGTGTGTGATGGGTAGGTTAAGGGGTAGTGTGTGTGTGTGTGATGGGTAGGTTTAGGGGTAGTGTGTGTGTGTGTGTGTGTGTGTGTGTGATGGGTAGGTTTAGGGGTAGTGTGTGTGTGTGTGTGTGTGATGGGTAGGTTTAGGGGTAGTGTGTGTGTGTGTGATGGGTAGGTTTAGGGGTAGTGTGTGTGTGTATGTGATGGGTAGGTTTAGGGGTAGTGTGTGTGTGTATGTGATGGGTAGGTTTAGGGGTAGTGTGTGTGTGTATGTGATGGGTAGGTTTAGGGGTAGTGTGTGTGTGATGGGTAGGTTTAGGGGTAGTGTGTGTGTGATGGGTAGGTTTAGGGGTAGTGTGTGTGTGATGGGTAGGTTTAGGGGTAGTATGTGTGTGTATGTGATGGGTAGGTTTAGGGGTAGTGTGTGTGTATGTGATGGGTAGGTTTAGGGGTAGTGTGTGTGTGTGTGTGTGTGTGATGGGTAGGTTTAGGGGTAGTGTGTGTGTGATGGGTAGGTTTAGGGGTAGTGTGTGTGTGTGAGTGATGGGTAGGTTTAGGGGTAGTGTGTGTGTGTGTGTGTGTGTGTGTGTGATGGGTAGGTTAAGGGGTAGTGTGTGTGTGTGTGTGTGTGTGTGTGTGTGTGTGCGTGTGTGATGGGTAGGTTTAGGGGTAGTGTGTGTGTGTGGTAGGTTTAGGGGTTGTGTGTGTGTGTGTGATGGGTAGGTTTAGGGGTAGTGTAGGGGGATAGAATGTACAGTTTGTACGGTATAAAAACCATGTGTGTGTGAGTGAGTGTGAGTGTGAGTGTGAGTGTGTGTGTGAGTGTGTGTGTGCGTGCGCACTGCTGCTGTCGCGAGGAAACTCCGAAGGTATTGTTATTACACACATATTCTCTTTTATTGCTACACACTCTCTTCTACATCCTCTTAACTGTGTTTTTGCAGTGGATTCTTGAAAGACATTGATTGTATGTCCTGCTACTCCAGTGGGGATATTAGCAAAAACACACACCTATAGTCCACTATTAATGAATAAAGAAGTTCTAATTAAAATGATTCTCTGCTGACACACACATAAACAGCTGTGTGTGTGTGTGTGTGTGTGGAAAACTGTATAAGTAGAGCAGGATTATATGATGAGGTGACAGTGAGAATGAACAGGATATTAATGCAAACACTGATCCCAGTGTGTGTGTGTGTGTGTGACCGCTGAAGGACCCTCAGGTCAGTTCCCGCCGATGCCGCACCGTGCCTCAGTGTCCGAGGATCAGCGGCGGTCCAGCCGGCCGTCCAGAGCTCATAATCCCGAGGCCATCGCCCGGGCCAAAGGAGCCGGAGCCGGAGCCGGAGGGAAGTCCAACCTCGCGGGCCAGATCATCCCCATCTACGGCTTCGGCATCTTACTGTACATCCTGTACATCCTGTTCAAGGTGAGACGTCACATGATCTGCATCATCTCACAGGTGTCAGCTGAGCTCGATGACAGGAACGTGTGTGTGTGTGTGTGTGACAGATCACGTCCAAGGGCAAAACAACACAGCCTGCAGAGAGCCGCTTCACTGCCAACAGATCACAAAACACCCAGAGGAAGATAAGTATGAATCTATCTATCTATCTATCAGTCCATCTATCCATCCATCCATCTCCATCTCCCCATATATCCATTCATCCATCCATCTATGTGGTTTCCTCCAGACATGACGCTTGCCATTCAGGCCAAAGAGTTCAATCTTTGTTTCATCAGACCAGAGAATTTAGTTCTTTAGTCTGAGAGTCCTTCCGGTGCCTTTTGGCAAACCACAGACGGGCTGTCATGTGCCTTTTCCTGAGGAGTGGCTTCCGTCTGGACACTCCCACACAGGCCTGATTGGTGGAGTGCTGCAGAGATGGTTGTTCTTCTGGAAGCTTCTCCACAGAGAAACGCTGGAGCTCTGTCAGAGTGGCCATCGGGTTCTTCCTCCCTGACTAAGGCCCTTCTCCCCGATCACTCAGTTTGGCCGGGCGGCAGCTCTAGGAAGAGTCCTGGTGGTTCCAAACTTCTTCCATTTATGAATGATGGAGGCCACTGTGCTCATGGGAGCTTCAATGCTGCAGAAATGTTTCTGTACCCTTCCCCAGATCTGTGCCTTGATACAATCCTGTCTTGGAGGTCTACAGAAAATTCCTTGGACTTCATGGCTTGGTTTGTGCTCATGCACTGTTACCTGTGGGACCTTATATAGACAGGTGTGTGCCTTTCCCAATCATGTCCAATCAGCTGAATTGACCACAGGTGGACTCCAGTAAAGCTGTAAAAAACATCTCAGGGATGATCAGTGGAAACAGAATCCAATGGCAGCAACAGTGGGAGAATACAGCAGAAGGAAGACATTTACACTCAAAGCAGAGGGGGTGTTCAAGAAACTAGGGAATGAATCAGAAAGCTTAGACTAGGCTAAGAATCCCTTTTATTAGTATCCTTCATATTATGGGAAAACAGGAATATGAGACCACACGCTCTTATATCATGTGAGAAACTCACTCAGGGAAGACAGGAAATGATGACCCGGATACAGAAGACCAGCCGGGTGTTGACCTGACCGCACACACTGCTGTCTGTGTTTAACTCATTCACGCCTCGACACTCGCGCCAGAGTATGCTGGGAGAAGATGTGTGTGTGCACTCATCCGGAGCGCACACACTGGGCTCTCTTCCAGTCGGACAGTATCGGTGTGTACAGTATCGGTGTGTACAGTGTCGTATCGGTGTGTACAGTATCGGTGTGTACAGTATCGGTGTGTACAGTATCGGTGTGTACAGTATCGGTGTGTACAGTATCGGTGTGTACAGTATCGGTGTGTACAGTGTCGTATCGGTGTGTACAGTATCGGTGTGTACAGTGTCGTATCGGTGTGTACAGTATCGGTGTGTGTACAGTATCGGTGTGTAGTGTGTACAGTGTCGTATTGGCGTGTACAGTATCGGTGTGTACAGTATTGGTGTGTGTACTGTATCGGTGTGTAGTGTGTACTGGCTCTGTGCGTTCACTCTTAAAGTGACAGCGGCCTAATGTTCGTAATGTTAATCAAAGAACAACACAAGCTCTTGACTGAATGGACCTGAGAGCCCCGTTGTTTTGATTAGTGTCTGCTCTACTGTATGCATTTGTGCTGTTGCTGTAGTGTGATTGTTCTTATTTTCATTATTCTCTCTCTCTCTCAGCTGATTTTGAGTTGGCTCAGCTGCAGGACCGACTGAACGAGACGAAAGATGTGATTGAGAGAATCATTTCATCAGCCAGCGTCGGTACAGACAGGTGTGTGTGTGTGTGATATGTTGCAGTGGGTCATCAGTGTATGTGTGTTTCAGTGGGTCATCAGTGTGTGTGTGTGTGTGTGTGTGTTTCAGCGGGCCAGCGGCGTGTGTGGATGAGCATCAGCTGCTCCATCAGCTGCAGGAGATCACGCGGGTCATGCAGGAGGGGCGTCTGGTGGACTCAATCCCAGCAAACATCAGCGGTCAGCAGTGGGACGGTCAGAACACACTCACACACACTTCCGTTCCCATCACTCAGGTCACTCTTCAGAACTCATATATTCACAATCTAAAACATGGAATACTGTCAAAACAATCAGATGTACCGAAACACACACATCTATAGAGTGTGTGAGGATGAGCTGAGCCTGAACGAGTGTCAGTGTGTGTTGAGAAGTTAATAACACTGGTTATGATTATCATAAGCACATGTAGTGTGTAATGTGTTCTCCTGACAGATGTTCCTGACGACAGTTTCTGCTGCGCTCATTCCCCTGAGACGAGAGAGAGCACAGACGCCAACACACACACACAGGACTCCCTCGGCCAATCACAGCCAGAGACTCAGACAGGAAGTGACATCACACCTGACCCAGTGTCAGAGCGCAGCGGCGTGAGACGGAGGAACCAGCAGTGAAGAGGACCGCTCTCTCTCTGAGTGTGTGTAGAGCTGTCACAGACACACACTCATTCTGCATGTTTATGTGTAACTCAAATATGATTATATACTCTATATTTACATGCAAGTCATCACGAGCGTACTGTACATCAGTTCTGAAGGCAATGAGAGTTTCCACATCCCCACAGGAAAGACTCGTTCAGTTCTGTGCTTCTCGTTTCATCACCTGTTGCTTTTATTGTTTATTTATTCATATTCTCCTGTCATACTCGCATGAGTGCATGAACGTATGTCATTTACTGCTGTGATAATGCTAATAAAACACACATCAGACGTTTGTGTCCCTGGTTCATCATCATCATCATCATCAGCCAGTGGATGAAGAGTTTCAGGAACCAACACATCACAATGTTCATTATAATTAATGCGCAGAATAAAGGGGCGGAGCCTGGCGGTTATGGTAAGGGGAGGGACATTTGCCAATCACAACACACTGCTCCAGCCGACCAATCAGAGCACAGTGTGCTTTTCAGGAGGAGGGGCTTCATGGAGACAGGAACTAAACAGAGTTTCTGACAGACTGGGAAGAGAGGAGCCGCAACAATGGAGAATATGAGAAATAATCAACATTCAAGCAGGAAAACCTGCTCTAGTAAAGCCAGAAACAACATCAAGAGCAGAATATGGGCCTACGAGAGGTCTGGTGGAGACGTCGGACCTGTGGAAGTACCGAGCACTTTCTGTGAAGAACTCATTCCTGTCAGAGAGATGAAGATAAGTCACGAGTCAAATCTAGCCCGTCACACTGGGCTTATGAGAACTGCCGACCAGAGCAGCTTCACCTTCTGATGCACTGTGAGGTCATGTGAGTGTTTGAGTGTGTATCCGCTGTAATACAGTCTCAATGAACAAACACAGGCAGGAAGAAACAGAACAGCTTTATTACTCTGACATTCAGATAGAAAATCAAGGTTTCAATGTGTAATGTGTGACGAGTCTAAATGCGTTATTCCAGCGAGCCGGTCAGCAGAAGTGTGTGTTAGTGCTCCATGGGCTCATCGGGCACCGCTGGAGCCGCCTCGTCCGCCGGCTGGGCAACCTGAGAGAAACACACACACACACACAGTGTCAGACGCTGGAGAACCCTCAGCGCTACAGAGAGCAGGACTCACACTCACCCGTCTCTGCGGCCGCTCCTCCAGACCCTCCAGGAACCGCGACACCTCGTCGTCATCGTAGATGGTGAACTCCATCTCCTTTCCCACGATGCCGATGGACACGTTCTGCAGGAGAGCAGCGGTTAGTGCCGTGATGTGGCGGCAGTAATGAGAGCGAGCGGAGAGGAAGTGTCAAACCTTTGTGGTCAGGTCCTGTTCGGCAGGAAGCGTCTCTCTCAGCGCGCGCAGGCCGTGCTGCACCAGATCGTTCAGGTTACCTGAGACACAGACAGAGCACGTCACACACTCATACAGCACTCTCAGGACTGTGTGTGTGTGTGTGTAGTGATGACGTACAGTCCAGGAAGCCGTCCATGTGCCGCTCCAGGTACGTGCGGGCTGACTGCGAGCGTGCGCCGATCGACATGGCCTTACAGTCGAAGTAGTTGGCCGAGGGGCAGGTCTGGAAGATGTGCGGCCCCATGTCCTGCAGTTCACACACACCGAACAGAGTTCATCAGACACACGCTGAACACACACACACACACACACACACACGTCTCTGTACTCACGTCATATCCTGCGATGAGCAGCCCGACTCCATACGGCCGTCTGCCGTAGCGCTGCGTGGGGATCTGCGTTTCTGACAGCGGCGTTCAGGAAACATGACACACGAACACTTGACATGACACGACTAGCAATGGCAATATCCGAACACTGCTTCATGAAGCTTTACGAATCTTCTGTTTCGAATCAATTGGTTCGGAGTGTGTATCAATCTGCCAAAGTCACGTGATCTCAGTAAACGAGGCTTCGTTACGTCATCACTGTTTCACGGCTAGTGTCTGTGGGGTTTACCTGATCTCTGATCAGTTTTATACATTTGTAGACGTTTTGATTAGACATTAGTATAATTAAAAGGAATAACAGTAGTTAATAGTCTCGTATTGGCCTGTTTATCTGAGCCATCCATGGAACAAACCCTGACAATTAATAAAAGAACATAAAATACTTCATATTTAATTTTATTAGATGATTAGTGAATTGCATTTGAAAGATTTTAGTTTTAATAAAACATTAGCAATAGGTGTTGCATATTTGGCACGGGAGATGAGTGTCAGATGGAGTCGGCACACTGGCTTCAGCGGTGTCTGTGTTTCACGAAGCCTCGTCAGCCCATCACATGACACAGGTGAAAGGATACTGCTCCCGATGAGGGACACCAGTCTGGACACAGGAAGAGGCCTGTCGAACACGAACCTGGAGTCCAGACACTCCTGCCGCATGAAGTTACTTCACACACACACACACACACACACACAGATCAAACACAAGGTATGACACCACATGGTCACACCACATGACTGTAAAACACAGTTAACAGTGAGATATGACTCCAGTGTAAATCAGCTGTTCTCTGTGTGAATATATAGTAAAGTGTGAATTATTCCTGTGATCATCAGCATCATTACTCCAGTCTCAGTGTCACATGACCCTTCAGAAATCATTCAATATGAGGATTTATGATTATCAGTGTTGAGAACAGCTGTGCTTCTTAATATTGTTTAATAACCATAGACATTTATAATGTTACAACAGATTTCTGTTTTGAATAAATGCTGTTCTTCTGAACTTAATTAATCAAAGAACCCTGAGAAATAAAATGCGTGATGGTTTCCACAAAATATGAACCGTTTTCAACACTGATAATAATCATAAATGTGTCCTGAGCATCAGATCCTCATATTGAATGATTTGTGAAGGGTCATGTGACACTGAAGACTGGAGTAATGATGATAAATTTAGCTTTGATCACAGGAATAAATTACACTTTACTGTATATTCACATAGAGAACAGCTGCTTTACACTGGAGTCATATCTCACTGTTTACTGTATTTATGATCAGATAAAGAGCAGGAGAGACTCTTTCAGAAACATTAAATAGTGATGTGTCTAAACGTTTTCCAGTATATGCATTTACACTCACCTAAAGGATTATTAGGAACACCTGTTCAATTTCTCATTAATGCAATTATCTAATCAACCAATCACATGGCAGTTGCTTCAATGCATTTAGGGGTGTGGTCCTGGTCAAGACAATCTCCTGAACTCCAAACTGAATGTCAGAATGGGAAAGAAAGGTGATTTAAGCAATTTTGAGCGTGGCATGGTTGTTGGTGCCAGACGGGCCGGTCTGAGTATTTCACAATCTGCTCAGTTACTGGGATTTTCACGCACAACCATTTCTAGAGTTTACAAAGAATGGTGTGAAAAGGGAAAAACATTCAGTATGCGGCAGTCCTGTGGGCGAAAATGCCTTGTTGATGCTAGAGGTCAGAGGAGAATGGGCCGACTGATTCAAGCTGATAGAAGAGCAACTTTGACTGAAATAACCACTCGTTACAACCGAGGTATGCAGCAAAGCATTTGTGAAGCCACAACACGCACAACCTTGAGGCGGATGGGCTACAACAGCAGAAGACCCCACCGGGTACCACTCATCTCCACTACAAATAGGAAAAAGAGGCTGCAATTTGCACGAGCTCACCAAAATTGGACAGTTGAAGACTGGAAAAATGTTGCCTGGTCTGATGAGTCTCGATTTCTGTTGAGACATTCAGATGGTAGAGTCAGAATTTGGCGTAAACAGAATGAGAACATGGATCCATCATGCCTTGTTACCACTGTGCAGGCTGGTGGTGGTGGTGTAATGGTGTGGGGATGTTTTCTTGGCACACTTTAGGCCCCTTAGTGCCAACTGGGCATCGTTTAAATGCCACGGCCTACCTGAGCATTGTTTCTGACCATGTCCATCCCTTTATGACCACCATGTACCCATCCTCTGATGGCTACTTCCAGCAGGATAATGCACCATGTCACAAAGCTCCAATCATTTCAAATTGGTTTCTTGAACATGACAATGAGTTCACTGTACTAAAATGGCCCCCACAGTCACCAGATCTCAACCCAATAGAGCATCTTTGGGATGTGGTGGAACGGGAGCTTCGTGCCCTGGATGTGCATCCCACAAATCTCCATCAACTGCAAGATGCTATCCTATCAATATGGGCCAACATTTCTAAAGAATGCTTTCAGCACCTTGTTGAATCAATGCCACGTAGAATTAAGGCAGTTCTGAAGGCGAAAGGGGGTCAAACACAGGATTAGTATGGTGTTCCTAATAATCCTTTAGGTGAGTGTATATGTATATATCCTAATAGTTTATATTTGTGAATGCACATCTGCTTGTTTCTGAGTGAAACACAACAGCAGAACTATAGCGGTGACCCCGTCATAACTCAGAGGCTGTGCTGTATTTCTGTGCCTCTGTCCCCGTCTAAGAGATGATCATTCAGAGGTTATGGCCTTTACCAGAGCAGTCTGGCATCCGCCGTCAGTCCAGCGATGGAAATGCCCACGTGACTGTCCACATGCAGGATCTTCTTCTGGTGGGCGGCCAGTTCAGACTGAGCCCTCTGAAAACAGACACGGGTTACACAGGGTTTACACAGGGCACGCACACGCACAGGGTTTACACCTGTGACTGACGGTGTGGTGCACTACGGCCGTACCTTGAGCGCCACCAGCACGGCGTGAGAGTGAGACTTCAGTCCGACGGTGGCCGAGCCCTGCTTCACAGCCTCCATGGCGTACTCGATCTGATGGATGCGACCCTGGACACACAGCACACACAGATCAAGCACACACACACACACACACTTCTGAGGGAGAGAACCGAACCTGCGCTCACCTGAGGACTCCAGACGGTCACGTCGTTGTCATACTGGTTACGAAACTGAGAACACAACAGACATCATGAGTCGAACATCAGAGCCGTGGATCACACACACACTAACACATCTCAGCACACGGTGTTCACCGACACACGAAAGCACTTCGTTAGCATTTAAGTGTTATTCAGAATGAATGCATTTTAAATCGTTAGCACATCTTTAAGCATATTTCAAATTACATTAAGAGATGAACTGAAGGGCAGCTAATCGCATTTAATATAAACTTTAACATTTTCATTTAATTGAAATTAACAAGCATTTGTCCATAAACATTAATTCAGTATATTCTTTTAAAGCACATTATTTCAGTAACAAGGGCATATTTCAACAAAAATAATAATAACGTTTAAGAAAACAAGCCCATTTTGAGTGTTTTCAGTGACATTACATTCAGTCACGGGCCGGCGAGAACCACTCGAGGATTAGAGATGTTACTGGTTTATAAACTTCAGTGTGTGTGTGTGTGTGTGTGTGTGAGAGATCGAGGCCGCGCTTTCGCTTTCACTCCCTCTCACACACACAGAGAATCGATTAAACCGCTCAAAACACACACACGCGCTGTTAAACCGCTCAAACACACACATATTCACTAACGACACTATATAACCCCCTTTATTGTCATTTATAGCTCGTAAAGCAAGTTTCTGCATCATCATCCTCGCGCTCGCGCTCATTCCGCTTACTCACGCTCATCACTCACGCGCACAACACCACACAAACACCATCCTCTCACAGTCTAACTCCATCTCTACACCAGCAGCGAGTTTAAGAGGAGAATGCGAGCATTTCTCACCATGTTTGCGACAGATCAGGAGACTATCCGCAGAGCGCGCGATGATTCAGCTCGATTTGTTTTCCTCTCCAGCTCTGAAGGCGGAAGTAATCGATCCCCGAGCGCGTGTCCTGTGCGCGCTCTCGACCCCTGCAGCGCCCCCTGCAGTCACAGAAGGTCCAGCGAACACACACACACACACACACACACACACACACACGCTGTGTTTTGAGTGTGATTGGGTAATGTTGCAGTACCAGGACTCGACAGTGCGAGCGTTCTGACTGGTTTAAATGGTAATGAAATGGGCCATTGACCTTTGACATTGCCTAAGCGGCTGAAGTAAATACTCTCATTTGTTCCTCGGACGGATCAAAAACACAACTGTCTAAAATCATACAGTTTACTCAATGCTGCTGAACTGAACATATGAAGCAAACTTTGCTAAAATAACACAACACTATCAATAACACTGAAATGACAGCGCGGCATAGAATGCATACAAGTTTTTTTATTTAAAATTAATACAAGTTAAAGTCCCACTCATCATGTGAGGTACTAAAAATGTTCTGTAAAAATATAATTATGAATAATGCAGTGAAATTAAAATCACCAATAAACGAACCAGAGAAAGCCATCAAACAGGGCAGGTTTTCTTCTCTTTTCATTAAAAGTGCTTGAATTACTGAAAGATAACATATTTGAAATGTAATATTTTTAGATAAGACAAACAATCATGTATTGATATGTGTTTTGCATACTAAGATAACCACTAGATGGCGGTATAAGGCAATAGTTCAGACAAGTGGGCGGTTGTGAGAGAAATTACATACCTGGGAGAGAGACTGTCTGAGGAAGAGCACAGCCAGACAGAGGAAAAATCTGGGCAATCGAAGAAATGCTGGAAATCAAGCGTAGCATCAGTTCTGGCAGGTCACGTTAGTCAAGCTTGCATCAGCCGACTGTCAGCTGATCACGTCTACCTATAGGAAGACAACGTCTATTGACATTGTTGTGCTGACGATACTCAGCTCTATATTTCTTCACGCCCTGACGAAACTTACCAATTCACAAGATTAACGGAATGCATAGCTGATATAAAAAATTGGATGACTAGTAATTTCCTGCAACTTAATTCAGAAAAAACTGAATTTTTAATTATTGGACAAAAAAACTCCACATGTAGTAACCTAGAATACTGTCTAACACTTGATGGCTGCTCTGTCAAGTCCTCGTCGTCAGTTAGGAACCTGGGTGTGCTCTTTGATACCAATCTCTCATTTGAAAGCCACGTTTCTAGCATCTGTAAAACTGCATTCTACCATCTTAAAAATATATCTAAATTACGGCATATGCTTACAATGCAAAATGCTGAACAGTTAGTTCGTGCTTTCATGACCTCAAGGCTAGATTATTGTAATGCTCTACTGGGTGGTTGCCCTGCTCGCTTAATAAATAAACTGCAGCTGGTCCAAAACGCAGCAGCTCGAGTTCTTACTAGAACCAGGAAGTATGACCATATTAGCCCGGTTCTGTCAACACTGCACTGGCTCCCTATTAAACATCGCATACATTTTAAAATCTTGCTAATTACTTACAAATCACTAAATGGTTTAGCTCCCCAGTACTTGAGCAAGCTCTTAACGCATTATACTCCATCAGGTCTATTGCGGTCTCAAAACTCTGGCCAGTTGATAATACCTAGAATATCAAAATCAACTGCAGGCAGTCGATCCTTTTCCTATTTAGCTCCTAAACTCTGGAACAGCCTTCCTAGCATTGTTCGGGAAGCAGACACACTCTGTCAGTTTAAATCTAGACTAAAAACACATCTCTTTACTATGGCATACACACAGAACATTTCTAATTTATATTATTCAAATCAGTTACATGATTGTTAGGCTGCATTAACTAGGTCAGCCGGAACTGGGAACCCTTCCCATAACACCTGATGTACTCGTTACATCATAAGAGGAATGGCATCTACGCTAATGTTAGTCTCTCTGTTTATCCCGAGGTTTACTGCAGTCAGCCAGATCCGGGCCGTATCCAGATCAGATGGTGGACCAGCGCCCAGACATTACCAACTCATCCCTGAAGTGTCTGCAGAGACCGTGTCAATTAGTCTACCCTCTGAAATTGCTCATCGACATGGCATCCTCAATGGATCCATCTCCGGCGCGATGCCTCCGATCTTTCGAATATTCCGATCTAATATGACTTCTGACCTGTAAGGTTGCCAAAATAATAATCATACACTGTTTGTTAATTGGCATTGTAAAAAGCACTATATAAATAAAGTTGACTTGACTTGACAGCACACATATATAAGCTCCTTTAGGATTATCAGCAGCTATCACGTTTCTCCAGAGCTCATTTACCCTCCTCCATCCCCAGCTCCTCCTCTCGTCAGTCAGGATTTGGTGTTCTGATTCCCTGTGAATCAGACTAAATTCACAAATTATTTTGTACAGTAAATATGGACATTAATGATATCAGGAGGATCTGGAGCGGACACCGCTTCGGGAGGAGTTGGGAGTGGACGCGTCTGCCTCAGGAGGATCTGGAGCGGACACCGCTTCGGGAGGAGTTGGGAGTGGACGCGTCTGCCTCAGGAGTTGCTGGAGTGGACGCCTCTGCCTCAGGAGGAGTTGGGAGTGGACGCCTCTGCCTCAGGAGGAGCTGGAGTGGACGCCACTGCCTCAGGAGGAGCTGGAGTGGACGCCTCTGCCTCAAGACGAGCTGGAGTGGACGCCTCTGCCTCAGTAGGAGCTGGAGTGGACGCCTCTGCCTCAAGAGGAGCTGGAGTGGACGCCTCTGCCTCAGTAGGAGCTGGAGCGTGCGCCTCTGCCTCAGGAGGATCTGGAGCGGACGCCTCTGCCTCAGGAGGATCTGGAGCGGACGCCTCTGCCTCAGGAGGAGCTGGAGCGTGCGCCTCTGCCTCAGGAGGATCTGGAGCGGACGCCTCTGCCTCAGTAGGAGCTGGAGCGTGCGCCTCTGCCTCAGGAGGAGCTGGAGCGGACGCCTCTGCCTCAGGAGGAGCTGGAGCGTGCGCCTCTGCCTCAGGAGGAGCTGGAGCGGACGCCTCTGCCTCAGTAGGAGCTGGAGCGTGCGCCTCTGCCTCAGGAGGAGCTGGAGCGGACGCCTCTGCCTCAGTAGGAGCTGGAGCGTGCGCCTCTGCCTCAGGAGGAGCTGGAGCGGACGCCTCTGCCTCAGGAGGAGCTGGAGCGTGCGCCTCTGCCTCAGGAGGAGCTGGAGCGTGCGCCTCTGCCTCAGGAGGAGCTGGAGCGGACGCCTCTGCCTCAGGAGGAGCTGGAGCGTGCGCCTCTGCCTCAGGAGGAGCTGGAGTGGTTGCCACCACCTCAGGAAGGGTTGGAGCTGGAGCAGACACCGCACACACACAAGATGGCAACTGCCATTACATAGGAAGCGCAGGAAGTCGACCTAACTTGGCACAAGCGGACTTGGAAGCACAAAACTCAAGGACGCTGCTGTGACCACCGGAACGCCGGCCACTCACACAGTGGTAGGTCCAACCTCGTCATCAGAGAAGAGTAGACTTGTCACTGCAAGAGGGCAGGGAAGTTATTCTGATTCAAGATTACGAGGTGCATCGATAAATCATTTAAAATAAACACTGCAATATTTAATTGAAAAAGGAATTATCCAATTTAATTTCATGGTGACTTTAATATTAGTTTAATGTATTGTATTGTGTTACCTATATTTAATCACACATATAAAAGAAATTGTTGTTACATTCCTGTCTTGTGTTCCCCTTGCTGCCACTCCCAAAGCAACAAAGGCTGTCCCAATGCTTTCGAGACTGGCCCTTTACTAATGTTAACTAATGAAACCTTATTGTAAACTGTTTATACTACAGATTTGTTATGATCCCTGTCACATAAGACATCTCCTGATACCTCAGATATGTAAAGCACTGATTAGTTTAACTCCTGTAAGATTCACACTGAAAATGCAGAGTAAAAGCTAGAGTGATCCTCCATCACAGAGATGTGTTGTGTTGTGGTAGTGTTCCTCTCTCACCAGCAGATGGCCACAGGATCACAGAGATGATCCAACAGCTCTGGATGTCATACTGATCTCACAGTATGTTTATTCAGAGCGTTTATTCAATGAATCTAAATGAATGAGCTGAATGTAGATGCAAGTGCAGATAGCAGAGGGCTTCAACGTGAGTTTTGTGAACAGAGCACTTAGTGGCTAAAGAATGACGTCACAGCCGATCTTCAGACATTATCAGTGCGCCAGAGCCATGGGACGGATGCTGATTGGCTGACGGGTGCCCTTCTGTGCTCTGATTGGCCGATGGGAGATAATTAAACACCTACACAGATAGCCCTCAACTCCTCATGGCGAATATATAAGGACTTGACCACTGAAGCCACACACAGTAGTATCAAGGTGGTCTTCAAGTTCAGAGAGTCAACATTTTTACCGGACAACGAGACAAGGTGAGGTAAGACCATAAAGCTAGTTTTTGTGGTTTTGGACAGGGGCGTCTTCACAGAGGATGCTATAGTCAAATGCATGCTGTATTTTTGTCCCAGGGTACCATGTTCATGTTGAAGATCTCTGCCTTCCTTGTCGCTTATGCTGCAGTGGTGTGCCAGATGTCCAGCTCAAACGCTGCGCCAGCCAGGTAAAGCTTTCCCTTCCTTCATCAGGTGGCAAACTGTTGCTCTTCTGCCTCACTGTTTGATATGTGTCTTCAGACCTGCTTCAGAGTCTCTGACAGACAGATTCGCGCTCATGGACTACGAAGCACGGAGATTATTGAGCGCTATAGTCAAAAATGTGGTGCAGATGACGGCGGAGGAACTGGAGCAGACGAGCGATGACAACAGGTATGAACTCGACAGGTCTCTCTGCTGTATTTTAAGAGCAGGGAAAGAGTGTGTATGAAGTGTTTGAAACGACCAACTTCTGCTTTCATTCTGCGAGAGGCGATCTCAGTAGATCCAGTTAGTCAAGTGAGGAACCCATGGAGATGTGTGTAAAGTGTCCGGATGAGGAGCACATCTTTATTTCAGTAAAGCCCGTTTGCTTGTCCTAACAGCAGCAGCATGTCAATCTTTCTGTTCACTGGAATGACTGCATGTTAACCCTGAGAGCGTTCCCACCTGAAGCATGTTCTCTCTCTTAACCTGATGCATGATGTAGGAATACTAACAGTGCTGTGGGTCGGGCGGGACGCTGCATGTCTGTGATGATACGCCTGTCTGCATGTGTGTTTCTCCCGACAGCCAGGGCAGATTCCTGTCCAAGCGCTGCTCCAATCTCAGCACCTGCGTGCTGGGAAAACTCTCCCAGGAGCTGCACAAATTACAAACCTTCCCGCAGACGGACGTGGGCGCCGGTACGCCCGGCAAGAAGCGCAGCCTGCTCGAGGGCAATCAGTTCACGAGCTACGAGGAGACGTTTAACGCCATCTAACCCTAACCCTCCTGTTGCATGTGGATTCTGCCTGCTTGACTGACCGCACACAAACGCCCGGTTGCATTGGCCTTTTCTTTCTTTCTTTGGCAGAGAAAGCCCTAGAGTAAATTTCTTCCATAAGGAGACGTTTCTGTGCATTTCACACATGCCTCTTGAATAACTGAGTAAATGTATTATAATGGTAACTGATGATAATAATCAAATGATCAAAAAAGTATGATTTCTTTTAATGTGTTTAAGTTCAATAAAGGTATTTTTATATCAGGAACTCTCATTTTATTGTCAAGTTATTAGTTATAAATGTATACACGTGTTGAGTGCCTCTACAAAACATCACGATTTCTGCAGGTAAGATGACATCTGTATCAGACTGATAATGCATATGAAATATGATAGCTGTCCATGAATAATGCATGCATGTGAGTGCTGTGAATGTGTCTGGCTGTATACCTGATGCGCGCTCTCGCTCTGTGTTGCTCAGCGTGACGGCGCAGAAGCGCGCGTGTAACACCGCCACATGCGTCACTCACCGGCTGGCGGACTTCCTGAGCCGCTCCGGCGGGATGGGCAGCAGCAGCTTCGTCCCGACCAACGTGGGCTCCAGCGCGTTCGGCCGCCGCAGGAGGAGAAGCTCTCGTGCGTGAGCGGGGTATGAGCGCGCCGCCGAGACTCTGTCCTGTGTGTGGCACGAGGTTCTGACCATGTCTTCTCTGTTTCAGAGGTGAACTCGACCACAGAGACCAGCCGAAAGAGCAGCCTCTCTCTGAACAAGACATGCACTCAAGCACTTGTGTTATCCATATGTATTGACAGAGCGTCTAAAACACAGAGAAATCTATAGATTTTTATACGAAATAAATCAAGATTCATAAAGACATTGTGTGTTTATTGTGCATCTCTGCGGGGACAGGGCAGATAAATCCTTCATGTTTGTGTGTACTCTGAACAATAAAGCTCCATGAACATTCAACATCCATGCACAAAACATCTGATCCCTGACAGCTTTGGGGAGCCAAAATGCTTCTTCACAACACCGTTGTGAACGTCACTGTTTGCATTAGAGAAAGTGTGTGTTGGGCTTTATGAAGGAACAGGCCGGACCTGCTGAACCGGGTCATTGAATCTCCTGCTATCCGCTCGTCTGCAGGCTTTAGCAGCTCAAGATAAGGGCCATTAACTGCTCAATCAGCTCCCAAAGGGCTCGGCTCGTCATAACCCTGTTATTATACGGCGTGTTGTGGTTTTAAATTGCATTAGCTAAATCATCAAATACATTAGATCATTCATGGAGTCTGTCCCAGTTCATTCATGCAAACTTTTGTGCAGTCGTTGTCCAACAGGTGGCAGAGCGAGTCTCATTTCAAAAGCCTGTTTTTTACTCCAGATGAATGACTGATGTTTATTATAGAAATGGATATGATTGTAGTGTCCATTCAGTCTGGGGCTTACATTGATAACACTGTATGCAGGCTGTGGTGTTCGCACGCAGAACTCTGTGTTTCTCGACGCTGATGAACAGAGAAGCGCAGAAGTCATTCACCAGATCAACACAATCCCTTCCTCTGGAGAAGCAACGGGTTGCAAACGCATTAATACAATATTCCTGTCATTTCTCCATGGTTCCAGTGTCTCTTTTCTTTAGCGACACTAAATCAGAATCACAGGTCAAAAATAAACAACACTTCTCTGATGGTATTCACTTTCTTTATATTAATTTCCATCACTAGAGATAAATTAATAATTACACAGTCTCTTAACCCTTAAATGCACGAATGTTTCTCCAGTCATTATTAGCGACCCGGATTTATATCTAACACGGATGGATCTCTACCTGTCGTTATAATATAAAGCTCTCCTAAATTACAGAAGAATAAAATAAAGCATATTTTGGGAGGGTTCAGTTTGAGCAGATGTTTTATATCTTCGTCACTGTCCTCGTCAGAGCTCATTTCCCAGCACATTCAGCATCTGCTCATATTCACCGTCTCAAACATATTCTCAAAACTATCATTTTCAGCATCTTCAAAATCAATATTTTGATCGCTGACAGTTTCTTCACCAGATTCCCCATCAGTGACAGTAATATCTGATTGCGTTCAGAACTTGCTCTACAGTAAATCGATGAGTTTTGATGATTCTTCCTATTCTTTTGTTTTCTTTCAGCGGTAACGTTGGTCCCTCTCACACACCCGGCGCAATGAGACGCCAGGCGCGACGGAAGTGTGTTCTGCTAGTTTCAGCCGGACGCAGTTCGCCTGTTCACGTTGTTTAAATATCAAACGCACTGGCGCATCTGTTCACCCATGGGCGTCTGGTGTGTTCAGGAGCATTGCTGGAGCGTTGCTATTGTGAGGAACTGAAAATGACTGACCATTGACCAACACACACCTGCTCTAAAGTCAAGAGCGCAGTAATATGAGCCTATAGGGGGTGCACAACACACACACACTCTGATTATTACACACACAGGGATGCACAGCAGCATACACACACACACACACTCTGATTATCCGCTCATGGTGCAAGCGCAACTGGCTTTTAAAGGGAAAGGGAGATGAGGCTCTGATTGGTTTATTGCACGTTAAGCCCAAAACACACCCATGGCTCATTAAGAGACGAGGCACAACCCTTCTGGACCATGAGCCGGGCGCGCAGACCGATTTCCCCATCGTTTAACTAGCAAAAGTGGATTCGGACACGCCCGAAGTGCATCTGCGCTGTGAGCTTCGTTAAATTAGGGCCCTCTGAGTGAAACGTCACTTCATCAGTGTGTATCACCACCTGCTGGAATAAAGGTGAAGTGCGCTCATTCAGTCATCAAAGAATAAAATATCGCTGTGCAGAAAAAATATACATTGTTACACACCTCGGGTCGTTAGTGACCCTTTTCACACAAAATGAATGGGAAAGCAGCCGTTCTTTTATAACTTTCTTGTTATATTGTTTATAATGAATTGCTTGAGGAATGCTAAGCTGTTCTAACTTTAAGAAATGAATGAGGAAGACGACGTCACTACAGACCTGAGGTGTGTAAGGGTTAAAGCACAGATCATGCTTTATTAATCTGAACTAAAACCTACTGCACTTCTGCTGTCATTAACGTTTCTGCCAAATGCCCATTTACTGGAAGCACATTATATAACCCGAAATTATAGGCATATTTTCAAAGAAATTCATTTTCCACAAGTTGTTTTTACGGTCTCCATGAACTCAGCTGTGGAGACTGAACTCTTGCGGTGTCCACATGGAAAGATCTGTTTTTTCTTCCTTGCTGGGTTTTGTAACCTTCTCAGTGATGTTCGTGCTCTTAATAGTGAACAGCTGTTCGTCATTTAGTCATTGCTGTTGAAAATAAAGCCTTTTGAGACCTCCTCCTCCTTTACAAACAGCAGACTCTGCTCGTAGAGACACTTCAGGCCTGCGTTCAGGACGAAGGTCTGAAAGCTTTCCAGGGAAATGGACTGTGCGTTCCTCAGCATGGCTTTTGTTTTCATAGGCTTTTTTTCTTTCCATGGCTGATTTTTCCACAGAGTAGATGAGGCGAAATCAGATACCCTGCAAGTTTAATGGTAAAAGTCTAGGAATAACCGAACCCAGACAGCTCCTCCCAAAATCTAAAAAAACACAGCCTCCTGTCACATAAACCCGTTTCTTTCCCATGGCTGCTCTGGCTCTCCCGACTGTTTTCCCCGGCCTCTCTCGTTCCTCCCTTACTCCACATCTGGATTCCAGGCCCACGTTTATTTATGTGACTCCAGTTGTTTTTCAGGAGTTTAAAGTCCTCGAGCATGTAGCGTTGGATCCGCTGAAGTCTGCAATTACACCTCACCATAGCCGGCCACTCAATTACATGTTTGACCACAGAATGCGTTGAGGAGCGGAGCCTGTGCTCATATGGCAGACAGAAATAGACGGGTTTGGTGTCTGGTTGGACCGCGGCCCAGTAGAAAGTATGCTGATGACTGACGGAGAGATGTGGGCTCTGCTCTCCTCAGACTAGAGCTCAGAGCCGCGGCGGAGACGCTCCAGACCTTCATCAGCTCTCACAGTAAGTGCTGCTTCTTCACATGCTGATAGTTCACAGGGGCCAGCTGGGTAACCCATCCCGTGTGGTCTGTGACCCAGAGCTGTTTAAAAGGCCGACGTCTGGCCGAGAGCAGCTTTGATTCATCGCTCATGCTATCCTGCTCTACAGACGCATTCGAACGCTGGAATTGGACATTGCATTATCATGGAAACGGTACTTTAAATACTTTTCTCACTTCACATTTGGAACACAACACGGTTAAACATACGGCTTTTATACAAGTCCAAATTATTCTGTCAAATATAAAATGTGTTTAGTTTTACAGCAAACCTGCTTTGACTTTAGCCAAATCTGTTTTGAGTGTTTCTTTAAGTTTTGAGTGTTTACTGATGGGCTGTGATCAGAACGGGTGTGGACGTGAACAGGTTAAACACAGGTTGAGCTGACGCCGAGGGTTTGACCACTAATAACAGCGCTGAGAGAGCAGGAGACTCAGACAAACGCATGCGTGGCTTTCCGTGGCTCAGGGATTCTGTTACTCCACACGCTCAAAGCCTCTTTGTTTGGTGCAAGTCAGGCCTGCACCCACAGTCAGTCCCTCTCCTGCAGCTCATCGTCTTCATAAGCAGCTCTAAAGTGGCCAGAGTGGCCAGAGTTCATTGGTTCATGTCTGCGGATGCTGTCGGGAGTTTCTGAATCAAGAGCAACACTTCAGTAAGGTTGTGTGTGTTGAGAGAGCTGCGAGGCTCAGGTTTAGCCACTAAATCCAGCTTACCTTAACCACGGGTTCACTGTCACAGCCTGCTGTCATTGTTAATACGGAGGTAGGCCTAATAAAGGGGTCATATGACGGTTCTAAAAAGAACATTATTTTGTGTATTTAGTTTAATGCAATGTCTTTACGGGGTTTTAGGTTAAAAAGTCGTTATTGTACACATACTGTACATTATTGTTGCTGGTCTATGCCCCTCATTTCTGAAACGCGTCAATTTTTACAAGCTCACCGTTCTGATGAGCTCTGATTGGCCAGAGATCCAGTGCGTTGTGATTGGCCCGTGTGTGACGGAACTGTCACGCTCCTAAAGCAATATTGACAGGTGATAATGTTGGTCCTACCTATATAAAAGTTACGCCTTCTTTCTGTGCGTATACGTTTGGGTGGTGTTATGAAACTGATGTAGAGATGTGGGGGGGGTGTTTGAACGAAGCGTTTTAGGAAGGCGTGGCTGAACCTTGACTTTTACAAAGAATATCTGCAGATCTTACACATGCACAAACAGCTACATAACATATTAAAGAGAAAGAAGACAAGAAATCGCACGATATGACCCCTTTAAAGGGATAGTTCGGCCTTAAGCAGTGCCGGCTGGTCAATAGGGGGCGCCAGAGAACAAGGCTACTTCAACATATATTGCAGAATAATTACAAAATAACATTATTTAGTCATAAGGCTCATTGATGCACGGTCAAACAGTAAGCTTCTGAAACGCATGTGACTTGAGGCTGAGCTCTAATTGGCTTGTTTCAGATTGTCCTCTGACCCGCCCACTTTTGATTTTAACCAAACAATATTGTTTGTTTATAGTTTGGCCTTGTGTGATTGGACCGTTCTCTACTTTCAAGTAGGCGCAATATCTCTTCCGAGATGAATTTAAATTCGGTTTTATCTTTACAAAAAACACATTCACAAGGCATTAAAATATTTTTTGTTATCTGTTTGTTATCTGGATGCAATGTAAGTCATGCTTTTTAGTGTTTTCCCTGTTTGCTATTTCACAGTCCCGTCACTGAAGCATTGTGGGAAACGACACAGAAGGTCAATGAAACAATGCAGTTTAACCTGAGCCGATCATCAATGGCTTGTGCAGAATATCATCAAATATCTTTGAGGATAGTGGTCCTGACAGAACAAGGATTTATGATCAAGTGTTCAAAAGCGTTACGTTCAAAGCATTTGGATGTGATTTTCAGAAGCAGACTGAGATAGCGAATGGGAACATGGTTTGTGTAGCATTAGCTGTAGTCAAGCCAAAGGCTAATCATATTAATTACCGTTATGTGTTCGATGTTGTAAAGAGCGACACCTTTGTGCAGCGTTTACTACAGTAAAGTTGAGTACAGTGAAGAGGCGGGGCTCATTTGCATATTCATGAATCCATGTATACTAAATGAGGCAAGGGTGTCGAGTTACTTTTCGAGTTATTTTTCACAGGAATTTTTTTTTTTAAATATGTCATTTTGGTGATCAGAGATGAGTCAACAGGGGGACTTTAAGATTTGACATACACTACAAGTGCACTTTCAATTCAGCTAAGTGTGCTTCTTTTTCACATGACCACAGAAGCCTGTATGCTTCATTTGCTTGGCATGGCAGCCAACATGAAAAATAAAGCATATAAAAATAAATAAATGTCCTCCATCTTCTAATGCAGCAGAATCCTGTGTGTAGACGTGATGAGCTCTGTGTTTAGTGCCGTTTGAGAAGACTATAATCTTCTCAGTAATACTTCTCTAGCTAACTTTTCATTTGATCTGCATCTCTTCTGTTTCCATGGATTGAGTGGAAAGACTGAAAGTCAGGAAAGTACAGCTGTTGGGCTCGTTTCTGCTGTTGTTCGCTATTCTGTTTGTCTACGGAAGCCTGTGACAGTCAAAGGCAGCTGTTTTTATCACAGGTCGCTTGCGCTCATCTTCACTGCAGGAATGACTGACAGATCGCTTCGACTTCCATCCCTGTTTCCTCACACTTTTCATTGAGGCCTGGGGAAGCTCTGCATTTCCTTTGTGTCATATGAACGATGCTAAGAATCTGTTTGAACAATGCAAGAGCTCTTTCAGTTTGCATAAGAGGCCAGATGCCTGTCTGAACCTGTGGAAAGCTGCTGCCGAGCGTTCAGAAAACACTGACTTTACAGCTGCTGTGTTTCCCCATCACATGCCCTTCTTGTGCTCATGCCGTCAGGACTGCTGGCGTGTACCTCGCAGGGAAAAGGGATCCACCAAATTTCCAACCAGTGTGCATAATACACTGTTTACTATAGGTGAGACGTCTGCGGATCGGCCCGTGAGAATGAAGCGCCGCTGTTCTCATCTCTCGCTGGAGAGGGCATTTGTGTTTGGATATCACAGACTGCTGGAGTACACGACTCTAACCCCGTCTCCATGCGTGCATGTGAAGGATGTCCCAGGAGTCTGTCATCGTGACCCGTGGCTTCACACACATCCTCACATCCTGTCATCCGAGCCCCTTAAGGACAAACAAAGACATCTAAAAAGTTACAAATTTAGTGTCTTTATGCACAAATATCCACAATAATATTGACACATTAGGAAGTAGTGTTATACAAAAGCACAGTAATCCAGAGCATCCTCCATGTTGAACACATGGACAGCACGAGAGTCTAGTTACACTTCATTCATTATTAAGAGGTGTTTAGCCGCCTGCATCCCGTCTGCTGGAAGTCTCAAAGTTTCATTGGACATGAGCGTCTCTGTAACCGTAAAGATGTTCCCTGAGCTCCTGAAGACTTTAGCTGTGACCCTCCATTCGGCTCCGGACAGAACCCAGCTCCCGTCTTCTGTGCCTTTGGATGATAGCAGCCTTTAGTCCGTTTGTAAAAGGTAAGACACACTTTATTTCTGTCTGTGTGCATCTGTTCCTTGACCTCTGTCCATCAATGTGAAGATGAGGAACACTTTGTATTTGAAATGGCAAAGGGTTATCGTATGGACAGTGGTGTGGTTTATTAGACAGATGTACTGAGAGAGGGTAGGCTATTATTCGAGTGGTTTGTGTGTGTTTTGTAGTCTAGAGGGAGGGTCTCGGTAAAGCGTAACCTGACCTCACTCAGACATCTGTTATCTTCATGAGGAAAGTCTTCAGTGTGCATGGACCAGTACTCTTTACCTCGAGTAAACCTGCTTTTCTGGTATATAATGCTGTGGTGAGGTCAGTAAGTGATGACAGGTGGACTTTCATTCAGTGTCTACAGTCATCATGTATATTGTCAACATGGCCGTAGCCAGCTATGAGGTCACCTATGAGGTATTTTTCCGAGGTGTATAAATCTTGTGAAATAATTGACTAGAGTATTAACAGCATTTTAGTGCTGCAAGGATATTGACCGTGCCATCTTCTCATCTGAGCTGCCTGCGGTCTGTCACCGCTCGTCAATGTCAAAATATTTGAGATGACCAATCAAATTAAAGTAGGCGGGCCTTATGTTCACAGAAGCTGCTGAGCACTAATTCGCAGTGCAAGTCGCGCGGCGCTTCAGTAAACGCTGTGAGATGTAAGTAGCTAAACAACCGACAAAAATAATCAGGCAAACAAATAAAATTTCGTTTTTATTTAAAAAGGACATCCGATTTCATCAGATTAGGCATAAGATAACGAATGTGTACATATTGTGAAGGAATTTATTAAACTTATTCACCTAGCGTTCGTAGCCTTCAGTGCAGTAACTAAGAAAATGCTTTATAAAATATAGGCTAAATATGAGTTGACCCTATGTTTACGTTCTTCACTGACACAGAGAAATTTAAAGACTATCTAAATATAAAGGGTGATGGAGATGAGGAGAGAGCAGTATGACAAGTAATCTACTGCCAACTAACATGGTTTTGAAAGCTATTTATTATTTCATCTTCTTAAAATGCACATATGTAGATCAGAGAAATAAACATTTTCCCGTGGGAGCATGCCCCCGAATCCCTCTAAATAGCTAAAATTTTGGAATCTCTGCCTACGGCCCTGATTGTCAAGTGTACCAGTCCTGCACTTTTGACAATTTTTTGCTTACTCTAGAAAATCAAATATTTTCCAAAGAATAACATCCATGTAAATATGACGACCCACTATGACATTCATTTTTTTCAGAGTTAGACAAAATCTGAGAAATCTGAACATTTTCCTGTTTACAAAGTTTATAACTAATTACATAAAAAAGTGGAATGGGGACACTTTTAAAGACACAAGGTCTCAAGACCTTTGCGTTTTTTAAAAGTTGAACTGATTTTAACTTGAGCGCTGTAACTAGAACACTGTGTCGAGTTATACACGTCCGTCTAGCGCGTGTTTACACAGAAAAACAATGGAATGGAAAAATGCATTCTGTATGAATTATTTACTTATGTAAATAAGTATTACCCTTACTTATGTTTTTATACACACACTGAAATGTACAATTTAGATGTACTGCCAGCAACTAAAACTTAACAGACAGACTTCACAGACAGACAAATGTTAATGAATCCTTATTTAATCTATGAATATTTTAATTCATGAATTTAATGCGTTTATGATCCATGAAATTATGTATCAGGGTGAGGTTCAACAAGCAGGAGAGAGGCTCTATTTGCAAAAACTACAAAGTGGTGGGAGGAGGTGATGACTCATAGGGGGCGGGAATGAGGGCCAGGACCCCCAAGAGGAAGTGACCATGGGGGAGCCGGTGGAGGAAGAGACCACCGAGGATTCAGCAGTGGAAGTGACCAAGGGATAGCCGGCGGAGGAAGAGACCACGGGAGAGCCGGCGGAGGAAGAGACCACGGGAGAGCCGGCGGAGGAAGACCGAGATGGAGACTGGGCTGAGGCGAAGTCCTGGGCTCAGAGGGATGAGGTGGAGCCGAAGGGTCACAAGTCCCGGGACGTGGCCATGAGTCCTTCAACCACAGTTGATGACACTGAATCAGAGACCATGGTCATACCAGTGGAGCCGGAGGGCTCAGGATGTCTAGTGGATCAGGAGGATGAGGCGGAGCCAGGGAACTGGATGGAACTAGTGTAGACAATGGAGCTAGGAGGCTGGACGGAACCAGCGGAGCAGGAAAGATTGCGAGAGTGGGCACAAGAGTGGGAGGCAACCCGAAAGAAGACAGGACAACTTCCATGGACATGATGAGGAGTGAGGAATGAGCCACTCTAGCCGCTCTACAAACTCACAAAATGACCCTCGAGGACCATCGACGGGGAGTAGTGGGTCGTTGAGTCCTGCTCTATGTAAAAGGCAATCAGGGAATGTTTAGCGTAGTGAGTCTGATATGCCAGGTCCAAAAAATCTAGATGTATCCCTTTACGAAAGGTTGAGAGATAGGAAATATCTATATAATGGTATGATTTTTCTGCCTGGTTATTTTTTATATTGTTATGTGAAGTGGTTATGTTTAGGTTTGGAGGATAGAGTTAAGGGATCTAAAATATATCTATAAAATGGAAAAAATGTAACTACATAAATATATTTATGATGTAAAGGATTTGTAAATATATGTGATTATTTTCAACTGTAAATATGTAATACTGCTTAGGCTTTAGAGCATCTACCCAAAAGTGGTTGTACCTGCAGAGATGTGAACACCTAGGTATAATCAATGAGGCCAGATCTGAACTACTGAAGCACAGAGAGCTGATGAACCTGCTCTCCACACGCCGCCTCAGATCCTCTCAGAGCTGCAATCTCCTTCAGATTCATCACCGCATGTTCCACAGTCATGCTTTGTTTAGTTTTCATTATTTGCTGCTTTGTCCTGCCATTGGCAACTGAGCACATGCACTCATGAGCAAATACCCGTGAGGAAGTGTTTAGTAGATGGGTGATTTGTAATGATGGATGTGGTGTTTATGTAACACTCAGAGTGAGCCGTCACCTGTCCTCCGTTCAGCATTTGCTTGTGATAATGCATTACTGTGACAGCCAGTTTTAGAAAGTAATTGGCCATTGCATTGCAAGTAGACCTGGGTAATTTGTTCCACTTATACCACAGTTTACACATGTTTATGATGTGTTTCTCTTAAAACAGTTTTCACATTTACTTGATGCCACTGTTTGGGCATCCTGATTAGAAACTGCTCAAGCTGCCGATGTTTGTAGTCAACAAACCTGCTGTGGACTTACAGATGACTAATCAAACCCTGGGAATATCTGTCAACCAATCAGAAACAAGAATCCACTCTAAGAATATGTCATTATTTACTGAAGCCCTGTTCATCTCTTGAGTTCTGTAGGGTTCTCCAGTCAATCGCTCGAGGAGATCGCACAGGGCTTTACTGCACTCAACCCCAGGTTACCATTCTTAACCTCGCTTTTAACCCAGTGTAAAGTAACGTTTCACATTTGAAATTTAGAAGTGTGGAGTTATGATCCTTTGCTTTTGCACTGTTAAAATGCATTGCTGTACCGAATGTATCGGCAGCCGCTTAGCAACCAACAGCCAATCGGGTGCCTCGTATTCACCTGCGTTAGATATCACGGAAACACTGTGTGTAATGGATGTTTCAGCATTTCAGGGGAAACACACAATTGGATTGTTTTATTCGTACTTTTATAGCCCAACGTCTATTTAGGATAAACCGCTCGAGCGGCGACTGGCTGGGCTGCGTGTGTGCTTCATTTGTATGTTAATGTGTTTTTAAGTGCTTTTTATTTGTTTTATTAGTCTACGCACATATGTATGTTGTGTGCGAAATGTTTTTAAGTGAAAATGACAAGTCTGTGGAAGTTAGTGTTTCTGGTGCTGCCGATTAACTGAGGAAATACGACCTCAGTTTTGGCGGAGAGCGTGCCAGCAATGACCAGGGGGTTCCTGTTGGGTCTGCGTTTGAATGCTGTGCTGTTGATCCCGCTTGGGATATTCCAGAAGAACTGATTCAGCCTTTTGTGGACACTTGAGGCCTGAAAAGGAGAACAAAGAGGAAACGCGGGAATCGAGGAGGAGTTTGACGCAGATTTCCCCGCTGCCTGGAATACTCCTAGGCAATGTACGCTCGCTTCGCCATAAACTTGATGAACTACAAGCCAATGTGAGTTTTATGCATGAATACAAAAACACGCATATGATAGTATACACCGAAACTTAGCTGGATGACTCAGTTTGTGATAGCACCTTACGGATTGAGGGATTTGGAACACCTATCCGGCTGGACAGAGACAAACATACAACGGGGGAAAGACGCGGAGGAGGTGTGTGTGTTTATATTAAGGAAAGTTGGTGTAATACAGCAGCAGTACGATATAAGGTTTGCAATTCGGACATTGGACTCTTTGCTGTTTCTGTACGTCCTTTTTATCTCCCCCGTGAGTTCCCCCAGCTGTTTTTTATTGTAGTATATATTAGTGATGGACCGATATTGATTTTTTTAGAACGGATACCGATAATTTGTGTGTTTATGTGCCCGATAACGATATACAGAACCAAAATGTATTTACTGTTATACTTCTGTTTTTAACACGATTACAACATCACCGAACTGAACAAACCATTTTATTTATAACAATCACTCCCAAAGCAAATCTTATTTATACACCAATAATTAGAGGGGTCTGAATGTGCACTGTTGCTAAACTGTTTTTGTTTAAAAAAATAAAATCTTCGATGAGGTAAAAAAAACAAAAAACAAGTAAAATAAATAAAGCACATACAAGTAATTCTAACCAATTAAAAAACAACAAAAACAAACAAACAATCTAAACCACCTGAAAAAAAATAGCATTGCTGTTTTAATGTAGTTTAATACTCCCAGTTGAGCAGGACTAGGTCGTGATGTGGAAAACCGAGTCTTTCAGCCTTCTGCCCCATAAGCAGTTTTCATAAATGGCTCCGACTTCACTGAAGACTCTCTCACTGGGCACCGCAGAAGGTGGGGGGGAGCAAGAATGGGGATCCTTTTCTCATTTTGTTTCCACCATTCAGGTGGCTTGCCCATCCTTCTGTCAGTCACTGGTTCCAGAAGGTACTGCTGAAGCTCTCCTTCAAGGCAACTTCAGAACTCGCGCCAAGCATAGTGTCACACATCTCATCAATCAGTGTCTTCTGTACGGGGCCTTTTTGAAAGGGTGCTAGAATCACATGACTGTGTTTCTTCACATTGTGTGGTTTGTGCATTGTCTTGCTCTAAGCTCTCGGTCTCCTCCTTAAGCCACTTTTTTGCATTTGACAGTGTGGTATCAGATGAAAAGGCATGTGTCCAGAAGACAGGCAAGGACCGCACATTTCACCTCCTCTCCAGCATCTCCTGTCTCATTGTTTTAATCCCATGAGAGGAGGGACCTTGGCTGCTGAGCAACACCTTTGACAGATGGGATGATGCATGACGCTGAACTTTCGTAGCGGCTCATCTCAAGAGTGACCTCTTCCACTGGATACGATACGACACTATTCCACTGCTCAGCACTCGGGCTAGTGAACCCGCCACCATGCTCACTGGCATATAAGCCCTTTTTTGCTCTAGCATCCTGTCCAGCATGTGCAAGGTGGAATTCCCTCGGGATGACGGATGAAGGTCCTGCTGGATCACTGCTAAACGCTGTTTGGCTAGTAAGGAATGATTAAAATGGCTAGCACAGCTTCTCAGCACTGACTGCATATTTTGGACAGCTCTTTGTGAGTTGAGGCCATCATTGACAGCAAGCGTCAGTATGTCAGGCAGTTCAGCAATTCTCATACCTTTGACACTGTTAGCACCACTGTCCCTGAGAACATTCTTCCAGCATTCCCAAGAACATCTCACTAATGTGTGTGATCCAGTCATTGCTTTTGTATTTAGAATTGCTTGTGTGCGAATCCATTGATCGTCAATGAAATGGCATGTGAGACTCATGAGGGATTCAGTGTGGTAAAAGCCCAGTTATGACCTGCTTTATCAGGCTTTAGCAGTGCTTTCACCTCCTCAACGATACTGCTGTGAATACTGGGAACACCTCTGTTGTGTAGAACTCACTTTCTAGAGATTATCCTGGTTCTGCAGTAGCCACGAGTCTCTGGAAGAAAGTTGAAAGGCTGATTGCCCGTAGCAGTCATTTCTGTAATCAGCCGGTCTAGTTTTTTTGAGCGGATTAGTCTGCCTATCAGACATCATAGGAAGAGAAGCTTGCATGTGGCTTGATGTATTTTCCTCTTCAGAGATAGTTGAGTGATGCATCTTGTCCGCAGGTTGGAGGTGTTTTTTGTTGTTCACATGCTCACATTCATTTGGCATTCTTTGCAAACTGCCAGCCACTTTGGGTTTTCCTCCTTTCAGTCATCTTAAAAAAAGTATTGAAAGTAGATTAGTAGTCTTTCATGTTCATTTTAATCTTCATATTACAAAAATAATTGTACTTATAAAAAGCATCAGCAGCAACACTAATGTTGACAATAAGCAAAATAAATGTAGAATGTCTAATGTTTTCAAATGGAGAAAATAATTGAAAGACAGGAGTCAACTTTGCAGAAATGTGATACTTCGTTTTAAACTACAGTTTTAGTAGATTTATGAGCTGTTTAATGTGAAGAATAATTCGCTGGATAATGTTAAATAACTGAATAATATTCTCTGGAATATTGGAATATAACAAACAAACATCACATTTTATTGCATTTCTCCGTTATATCAGAATTATTAATGTTTTTGTCGTTCTAGATTATGAAATATCTGACAAAGCGCTGTTTATCTCTGCATTTACACAGAACTATACACAAACTGCGATCGCTCGCGGAGACAATCAATAATTCATTTTCATAGAGTTGTGTTCACTTGGATGTTTATAAATGTTTATATAATTACGGTGCAGTGAATCTTGTTAAAGTTTCATGCGGTGGCCGTGGAGCATCAGCCCGCTGAGTGAACAGAGAGAACTAAATTCAGCGCACAGGAGACCGCACACACAACTACAGGAGACCGCACACAGGAGACCGCACACAGGAGACCACACACACAACTACAGGAGACCGCACACAGGAGACCGCACACACAACTACAGGAGACCGCACACAGGAGACCGCACACACAACTACAGGAGACCGCACACACAACTACAGGAGACCGCACACAGGAGACCGCACACACAACTACAGGAGACTGCACACACAACTACAGGAGACCGCACACAGGAGACCGCACACACAACTACAGGAGACCGCACACAGGAGACCGCACACACAACTACAGGAGACCGCACACAGGAGACAGCACACACAACTACAGGAGACCGCACACAGGAGACCGCACACACAACTACAGGAGACTGCACACACAACTACAGGAGACCGCACACAGGAGACCACACACACAACTACAGGAGACCGCACACAGGAGACCGCACACACAACTACAGGAGACCGCACACACAACTACAGGAGACCGCACACAGGAGACCGCACACACAACTACAGGAGACCGCACACAGGAGACCGTACACACAACTACAGGAGACCGCACACACAACTACAGGAGACCGCACACAGGAGACCGCACACACAACTACAGGAGACCGCACACAGGAGACCACACACACAACTACAGGAGACCGCACACAGGAGACCGCACACACAACTACAGGAGACCGCACACAGGAGACCGCACACACAACTACAGGAGACTGCACACACAACTACAGGAGACCGCACACAGGAGACCGCACACACAACTACAGGAGACCGCACACAGGAGACCGCACACACAACTACAGGAGGCCGCACACACAACTACAGGAGACCGCACACAGGAGACCGCACACACAACTACAGGAGACCGCACACAGGAGACCGCACACACAACTACAGGAGACCGCACACAGGAGACCGCACACACAACTACAGGAGACTGCACACACAACTACAGGAGACCGCACACAGGAGACCGCACACACAACTACAGGAGACTGCACACACAACTACAGGAGACCGCACACAGGAGACCGCACACAGGAGACCACACACACAACTACAGGAGACCGCACACAGGAGACCGCACACACAACTACAGGAGACCGCACACAGGAGACCGCACACACAACTACAGGAGACCGCACACACAACTACAGGAGACCGCACACAGGAGACCGCACACACAACTACAGGAGACTGCACACACAACTACAGGAGACCGCACACAGGAGACCGCACACACAACTACAGGAGACCGCACACAGGAGACCGCACACACAACTACAGGAGACCGCACACAGGAGACAGCACACACAACTACAGGAGACCGCACACAGGAGACCGCACACACAACTACAGGAGACTGCACACACAACTACAGGAGACCGCACACAGGAGACCGCACACACAACTACAGGAGACCGCACACAGGAGACCGCACACACAACTACAGGAGACCGCACACACAACTACAGGAGACCGCACACAGGAGACCGCACACACAACTACAGGAGACCGCACACAGGAGACCGTACACACAACTACAGGAGACCGCACACACAACTACAGGAGACCGCACACAGGAGACCGCACACACAACTACAGGAGACCGCACACAGGAGACCACACACACAACTACAGGAGACCGCACACAGGAGACCGCACACACAACTACAGGAGACCGCACACAGGAGACCGCACACACAACTACAGGAGACTGCACACACAACTACAGGAGACCGCACACAGGAGACCGCACACACAACTACAGGAGACCGCACACAGGAGACCGCACACACAACTACAGGAGGCCGCACACACAACTACAGGAGACCGCACACAGGAGACCGCACACACAACTACAGGAGACCGCACACAGGAGACCGCACACACAACTACAGGAGACCGCACACAGGAGACCGCACACACAACTACAGGAGACTGCACACACAACTACAGGAGACCGCACACAGGAGACCGCACACACAACTACAGGAGACTGCACACACAACTACAGGAGACCGCACACAGGAGACCGCACACACAACTACAGGAGACCGCACACACAACTACAGGAGACCGCACACACAACTACAGGAGACCGCACACAGGAGACCGCACACACAACTACAGGAGACCGCACACAGGAGACCACACACACAACTACAGGAGACCGCACACAGGAGACCGCACACACAACTACAGGAGACCGCACACAGGAGACCGCACACACAACTACAGGAGACCGCACACAGGAGACCGCACACACAACTACAGGAGACCGCACACACAACTACAGGAGACCGCACACAGGAGACCGCACACACAACTACAGGAGACCGCACACAGGAGACCACACACACAACTACAGGAGACCGCACACACAACTACAGGAGACCGCACACACAACTACAGGAGACCGCACACAGGAGACCGCACACACAACTACAGGAGACTGCACACACAACTACAGGAGACCGCACACAGGAGACCGCACACACAACTACAGGAGACCGCACACAGGAGACCGCACACACAACTACAGGAGACCGCACACACAACTACAGGAGACCACACACAGGAGAGCGCACACACAACTACAGGAGACTGCACACACAACTACAGGAGACCGCACACAGGAGACCGCACACAACTACATGAGACCGCACACAGGAGACCGCACACACAACTACAGGAGACCGCACACAGGAGACCGCACACACAACTACAGGAGACCGCGCACACAACTACAGGAGACCGCACACAGGAGACCGCACACAGGAGAGCGCACACACAACTACAGGAGACACACAACTACAGGAGACCGCACACAACTACAGGAGACCGCACACAGGAGAGCGCACACACAACTACAGGAGACACACAACTACAGGAGACCGCACACACAACTACAGGAGACCGCACACAGGAGAGCGCACACACAACTACAGGAGACACACAACTACAGGAGACCGCACACAACTACAGGAGACCGCACACAGGAGACCGCACACACAACTACAGGAGGCCGCACACAGGAGAGACCGCACACACAACTACAGGAGACTGCACACACAACTACAGGAGACCGCACACAGGAGACCGCACACACAACTACAGGAGACCGCACACAGGAGACCGCACACACAACTACAGGAGACTGCACACACAACTACAGGAGACCGCGCACACAACTACAGGAGACCGCACACAGGAGACCGCGCACACAACTACAGGAGACCGCACACAGGAGAGCGCACACACAACTACAGGAGACCGCACACAACTACAGGAGACCACACACAGGAGACCGCACACACAACTACAGGAGACACACAACTACAGGAGACCGCACACAACTACAGGAGACCGCACACAGGAGACCGCACACACAACTACAGGAGGCCGCACACAGGAGAGCGCACACACAACTACAGGAGACACACAACTACAGGAGACCGCACACAGGAGACCGCACACACAACTACAGGAGACCGCACACAGGAGACCGCACACACAACTACAGGAGACCGCACACAGGAGACCGCACACACAACTACAGGAGACCGCACACAGGAGACCGCACACACAACTACAGGAGACCGCACACACGAGACCGCACACACAACTACAGGAGACCGCACACACAACTACAGGAGACCGCACACACAACTACAGGAGACCGCACACAGGAGACCGCACACACAACTACAGGAGACCGCACACACAACTACAGGAGACCGCACACAGGAGAGCGCACACACAACTACAGGAGACTGCACACACAACTACAGGAGACCGCACACAGGAGACCGCACACAACTACAGGAGACCGCACACAGGAGACCGCACACACAACTACAGGAGACCCGCACACAGGAGACCGCACACACAACTACAGGAGACCGCGCACACAACTACAGGAGACCGCACACAGGAGACCGCACACAGGAGAGCGCACACACAACTACAGGAGACACACAACTACAGGAGACCGCACACAACTACAGGAGACCGCACACAGGAGAGCGCACACACAACTACAGGAGACACACAACTACAGGAGACCGCACACAACTACAGGAGACCGCACACAGGAGAGCGCACACACAACTACAGGAGACACACAACTACAGGAGACCGCACACACAACTACAGGAGACACACAACTACAGGAGACCGCACACAACTACAGGAGACCGCACACAGGAGACCGCACACACAACTACAGGAGAGCGCACACAAAACTACAGGAGACACACAACTACAGGAGATCGCACACAACTACAGGAGACCGCACACAGGAGACCGCACACACAACTACAGGAGACCGCACACAGGAGACCGCACACACAACTACAGGAGACCGCGCACACAACTACAGGAGACCGCACACAGGAGACCGCACACAGGAGAGCGCACACACAACTACAGGAGACACACAACTACAGGAGACCGCACACAACTACAGGAGACCGCACACAGGAGAGCGCACACACAACTACAGGAGACACACAACTACAGGAGACCGCACACACAACTACAGGAGACCGCACACAGGAGAGCGCACACACAACTACAGGAGACACACAACTACAGGAGACCGCACACAACTACAGGAGACCGCACACAGGAGACCGCACACACAACTACAGGAGGCCGCACACAGGAGAGACCGCACACACAACTACAGGAGACTGCACACACAACTACAGGAGACCGCACACAGGAGACCGCACACACAACTACAGGAGACCGCACACAGGAGACCGCACACACAACTACAGGAGACTGCACACACAACTACAGGAGACCGCGCACACAACTACAGGAGACCGCACACAGGAGACCGCGCACACAACTACAGGAGACCGCACACAGGAGAGCGCACACACAACTACAGGAGACCGCACACAACTACAGGAGACCACACACAGGAGACCGCACACACAACTACAGGAGACACACAACTACAGGAGACCGCACACAACTACAGGAGACCGCACACAGGAGACCGCACACACAACTACAGGAGGCCGCACACAGGAGAGCGCACACACAACTACAGGAGACACACAACTACAGGAGACCGCACACAGGAGACCGCACACACAACTACAGGAGACCGCACACAGGAGACCGCACACACAACTACAGGAGACCGCACACAGGAGACCGCACACACAACTACAGGAGACCGCACACAGGAGACCGCACACACAACTACAGGAGACCGCACACACGAGACCGCACACACAACTACAGGAGACCGCACACACAACTACAGGAGACCGCACACACAACTACAGGAGACCGCACACAGGAGACCGCACACACAACTACAGGAGACCGCACACACAACTACAGGAGACCGCACACAGGAGAGCGCACACACAACTACAGGAGACTGCACACACAACTACAGGAGACCGCACACAGGAGACCGCACACAACTACAGGAGACCGCACACAGGAGACCGCACACACAACTACAGGAGACCCGCACACAGGAGACCGCACACACAACTACAGGAGACCGCGCACACAACTACAGGAGACCGCACACAGGAGACCGCACACAGGAGAGCGCACACACAACTACAGGAGACACACAACTACAGGAGACCGCACACAACTACAGGAGACCGCACACAGGAGAGCGCACACACAACTACAGGAGACACACAACTACAGGAGACCGCACACAACTACAGGAGACCGCACACAGGAGAGCGCACACACAACTACAGGAGACACACAACTACAGGAGACCGCACACACAACTACAGGAGACACACAACTACAGGAGACCGCACACAACTACAGGAGACCGCACACAGGAGACCGCACACACAACTACAGGAGAGCGCACACAAAACTACAGGAGACACACAACTACAGGAGATCGCACACAACTACAGGAGACCGCACACAGGAGACCGCACACACAACTACAGGAGACCGCACACAGGAGACCGCACACACAACTACAGGAGACCGCACACAGGAGACCGCACACACAACTACAGGAGACCGCACACAACTACAGGAGACCACACACAGGAGACCGCACACAGGAGACCGCACACAGGAGAGCGCACACACAACTACAGGAGACACACAACTACAGGAGACCGCACACACAACTACAGGAGACCGCACACAGGAGAGCGCACACACAACTACAGGAGACACACAACTACAGGAGACCGCACACAGGAGAGCGCACACACAACTACAGGAGACCGCACACAGGAGACCGCACACACAACTACAGGAGACCGCACACAGGAGACACACAACTACAGGAGACCGCACACACAACTACAGGAGACACACAACTACAGCAGACCGCACACAACTACAGGAGACCGCACAGGAGACCGCACACACAACTACAGGAGACCGCACACAGGAGAGCGCACACACAACTACAGGAGACACACAACTACAGGAGACCGCACACAGGAGACCGCACACACAACTACAGGAGACCGCACACAGGAGACCGCACACACAACTACAGGAGACCGCACACAGGAGACCGCACACACAACTACAGGAGACCGCACACAACTACAGGAGACCACACACAGGAGACCGCACACAGGAGACCGCACACAGGAGAGCGCACACACAACTACAGGAGACACACAACTACAGGAGACCGCACACACAACTACAGGAGACCGCACACAGGAGACCGCACACACAACTACAGGAGACCGCACACAGGAGACCGCACACACAACTACAGGAGACCGCACACAGGAGACACACAACTACAGGAGACCGCACACACAACTACAGGAGACACACAACTACAGGAGACCGCACACAACTACAGGAGACCGCACACAGGAGACCGCACACACAACTACAGGAGACACACAACTACAGGAGACCGCACACACAACTACAGGAGACCGCACACAGGAGACCGCACACACAACTACAGGAGACCGCACACACAACTACAGGAGACCGCACACACAACTACAGGAGACCGCACACAACTACAGGAGACCACACACAGGAGACCGCACACAGGAGACCGCACACAGGAGAGCGCACACACAACTACAGGAGACACACAACTACAGGAGACCGCACACACAACTACAGGAGACCGCACACAGGAGACCGCACACACAACTACAGGAGACCGCACACAACTACAGGAGACCGCACACAGGAGACCGCACACACAACTACAGGAGACCGCACACACGAGACCGCACACACAACTACAGGAGACCGCACACACAACTACAGGAGACCGCACACAGGAGAGCGCACACACAACTACAGGAGACTGCACACACAACTACAGGAGACCGCACACAGGAGACCGCACACACAACTACAGGAGACCGCACACACAACTACAGGAGACCGCACACAGGAGACCGCACACACAACTACAGGAGACCGCGCACACAACTACAGGAGACCGCACACAGGAGACCGCGCACACAACTACAGGAGACCGCACACAGGAGACCGCACACACAACTAGAGGAGACCGCGCACACAACTACAGGAGATACACAACTACAGGAGACCGCACACAACTACAGGAGACCACACACAGGAGACCGCACACACAACTACAGGAGACCACACACAGGAGACCGCACACAGGAGACCGCACACAGGAGAGCGCACACACAACTACAGGAGACACACAACTACAGGAGACCGCACACACAACTACAGGAGACCGCACACAGGAGACCGCACACACAACTACAGGAGACCGCACACAACTACAGGAGACCGCACACAGGAGACCGCACACACAACTACAGGAGACCGCACACACGAGACCGCACACACAACTACAGGAGACCGCACACACAACTACAGGAGACCGCACACAGGAGAGCGCACACACAACTACAGGAGACTGCACACACAACTACAGGAGACCGCACACAGGAGACCGCACACACAACTACAGGAGACCGCACACACAACTACAGGAGACCGCACACAGGAGACCGCACACACAACTACAGGAGACCGCGCACACAACTACAGGAGACCGCACACAGGAGACCGCGCACACAACTACAGGAGACCGCACACAGGAGACCGCACACACAACTACAGGAGACCGCGCACACAACTACAGGAGACCGCACACAGGAGACCGCGCACACAACTACAGGAGACCGCACACAGGAGACCGCACACAGGAGAGCGCACACACAACTACAGGAGACACACAACTACAGGAGACCGCACACAACTACAGGAGACCACACACAGGAGACCGCACACAGGAGACCGCACACAGGAGAGCGCACACACAACTACAGGAGACACACAACTACAGGAGACCGCACACAACTACAGGAGACCGCACACAGGAGAGCGCACACACAACTACAGGAGACACACAACTACAGGAGAGCGCACACACAACTACAGGAGACCGCACACAGAAGAGCGCACACACAACTACAGGAGACCGCGCACACAACTACAGGAGACCGCACACACAACTACAGGAGACCGCACACACCCGTTGGGCTTCGGGTGGATGCCCTGGGCGGCGTTTAAGGACAATTAGATGTTCTTCAAATCGTTATAAATGTAGGCCCCGCCCACACGGAGACGCGTTTAGCTGTAGACGTAAACGTTTTGTACCGCATCTGCGTTTCGTCCACACAGATCCGGTGTTTTGGGAGCATGAAACCGGTATTTTTTGAAACCCAGAGTGGATAAATCTGAAACCCTTGCGCTTTCGTGTGTACAGTCGATCCGTACATTTTGTGAAACGGTGATGTCATCACACCGCGTCCCGCACGGGAAAGACTAGTCGGGATACAGCTACGGACACTGGGCATGCGCACATCAATATGGCGTCGTTAAATTGCTGTAACTGAAGTTTGGGTTGTGGTTGGGGTAGGTGTAGGCGTTAATAAAACACATCAGTAGCACATTTATTAATTGTTGTTTTATTGTGAGACCGTTGCTGTTTCAGTGCTCTCGTGTGTACTCAGATGTTTCTTGAAACGAGTGGAAAAAAAGATCGGATAGGGAAAGCTCTGGCTTTGTGTGGATGTGGCCTTACTTTTGTGCCTGAAGCACTTCGTTTATGTAACAAATTTGGTTGATTATTATTATGATTATTGTTTGTTTTCTTCCTTTTTTCTTTTCTTTCTTTGAGTGTTTGAGTGTATATGTGTCAAGTGTTATATGTGAAGCACCATGAGAGCCTAAACCAAGGGATA